>KZ308282.1:877205-943163 GCA_000376725.2 Ladona fulva | reverse complement strand
TATATATTGAATATTTATTATATAATTATATATAAATATGTATCTTAAATCGAGTTCTTTTCATAACAACTTCATGTTTTCTTTTTCCTCAAAACAAGCAGCAAGTTTGATGTCATACTGCTTTGTTATCCAACTCATTAAACTAAGTTTATTCCTCAAGGAGCCTAAAAAATTTTCAATTCGTTGTAGTGCGCCTTCATTTATTACGCATTAAATTTCATTTTACGAACGAAGAATAGAGCCATGTGATGGATCACTCATGATTTATCTATGGGTTTGGAAAAAATTAGGTTGAAATGGAATTCCAATATAAAACTTAAATTGCATGCCATGATATTGCCTTTTTTACGCATAATACGTTTCTCAAACAATATTGAAACTAATGAAAGGAGAAAGGGGAGAAGTATAGATGGAGTTTAATGAAACTGTCTCTTACGAAATAGCAAAAAGTTCCTCTTAAACGTCGCAGTCGTCGAATGCGTGTCTCACATTTCTCTCTCAATTTTTTGTAGAAATGAATTCACTTTAGACGGTGGATTTTATTATGGCATAAGTTAGTTTCTTCCACTTCTCTTTCCTCTGGTTTCCTTCCGAAGCGGAAGTGACGTATGGAAGAGCGATAAAAAGATGTCCATGGGAAAATGAAGAAGCCTTCCGTGTCCAAATTGAGAATCCAAGTCCAAATGATGATTTCCAAAAAGAAGGAGAGACCGTGAGAGCTCCTCTTGTAAAAAAAAGAGGCGTTCGCTTAACGAAGAAGTTTTGGAGGCTGAAAGGATTGCAATTTTGAGTGGAAAGATGGCGCAGGAAGAGGGAAGGAAAGGATAAATGGAAATGACATGACTACGGAAACGGAAATTACTAATATCTCGGATGATTCCCGCGTGAAATTCGTTTCCTGAATTATTTCGTAGAATTTTCAAACGAGGATCTTTTCTAAAAAGTCATTTTTATCGCACCCACATACTGTAAAAGTATATAGTAAAACAACGGGCATTACGTGTAAAAAGTATACTATATAAGGAGAATATACTACGGTCGTTAATTCTAATTATCGATAAATCGGTGTCTCCTTGATACCCGAAAAGTCAACCGTCGTAGATTTAGTGTTTGCTTTAAAGTTTCAAGCTGTTTCTATTCCCAGAACTTTGCAGCGTAATATAAAAGTGGGGTTGAAGCAATAAAAATGAATACATTTTCCCTTTTTTCAAAGATATTTAATGATATCCTCACTCTATAATGGTCCACATTTCTTAAAATTGCACTCTTAAAAATTCAAACGGAACGGAATATAAAATAATGTAATTCGTACATTCCCAACAAGCCGGCCTCTGTTCCTTTACATACATTCCTATTATTCTTTGAGTTTTCTTCGAGGAAATTTAGCCGTTTCGCTGTTTTTCAGTTTTAGCTCAACTCAACGTAAAGTCATTTAGGACAAAGTTATATTTCAAGTAAAAAATCTTGACCGACCCAAAAATATCCTCAGTAAAAACCAACCATTCCTTGGTTGCAATATTAACTTTTTGGCCTCTATCAAGTATAAATAAGTACTCTTCACGATTTTATATCAGCGAAATTTCGTGAAGTTTAAATTATATTATTAAAAATTTCAAGACACCCTCGCTTTTTTTTCTTTCATCACATTTCTGAATTTTCTGCCTTTTCAAATAATTTATGCAGTAGAAACAAATTTAAAATTAAGACGTATTTTTGTTAAGTATATCCTAATCTTATCTTTATAATAAATCAGTGTTTCTCTTAAATTGTTATTGTATGCCTCAAAAATTAACCAAAGTGTAATGGCTTCATTCCCTTTTATTTCTTTCCAGGTGAGTACCTTCGTCAGTGTGTGTTATTCAACCAACAGGAGACAAACCCTTTTAGGTGAGTCCTTCAAACGTTCATTATACGTGTTTACACTGCGATATCCCCGAGCGGAGAAGAAAATTTCAAGAAGCCTCCGATGGCTTACGAACGTGACCATGTCTTAGATCGCATTCACACGAGGCTGCTGCCATTTTATATCGGATTCCGCCTCCAGTTGTCGTCTCCGTTGAAGACAAATCCTTCTCGCCTTGCTCATCTGAACGAGTCAAGTGCTGTACATGAAAGACTACCGCAAGACACGAATCCTCTATTACGGATTCTATAGCAAAATTTAAAAGAAATTGGAGAGATTTCTCTTTAAGTGTTTCCTTCTGACGGAGCAATAGTTTGATACTGAATTAATTATAATATTCTCTATTAACTCACAACGAAATACAACTCACACAGTTTTCGTATTGATAACACCGATCGAAATGGCTTAGCAGTAATGAGGAGAGGTGGTAGCCATGTGAGAGTACTTCCGTTAGAAACTTTACTTCATTCGAACTTGTCGTACCCTTCTTTCCTTATAGAGCGGCTGTTAGCATCTGTTTTATGGCCCAGTGACTGTAATGTCCACTGACTAAATGTGAATGCCATTTGATATTGCAAGCGGGAAAGGGCTAGCGAAAGAATGGTCGGACAAAATCATGTAGTTCCTCCAAAGAAAGATGTCATTTGAAGATAAATTTAAACTTCTTGGACATCAAAAGAAATTCATGATATTGTACATAATGACTCAGTTTTGCTGTGGATTCTACAAACGATTCGGTTTCATAGCCTCAATAGCATATTCCACGCTATTGAGGCTATTGAGCCATGCTATTTCATACTTAATTATGAATATTTCAAATAATTCCTCGATTTTTGGAGGATGTGGTAACTGATAAACTAACAAGACAATTTTTAAACTTCGTGCAGTATTTGCTTCATAATTCCAAATAAGTAATTTTCTTCACACCTCCCTGTAAAATTTCCTACTTTTAATAAGCAAGATCCGAGCTGGTCTGTTATGACGAATCCTTGGATATCTTTCACAATTTGTTTGCGACCTTCGTTTCTAGTTTTTGTCTATGAGGCTTAAAAGGCGATAAATTTTAGGCTTCTTCTAATAATCTAATCTTCGTTTGAAACAATCTCTAAAAATGGACTCCATCGAGATTTCCATCCTTTCCTAATTTTGCCGTGAGCATTTTGGATTAGAGATTCGGTTGCATAACTATTATGCCATTATAGCTCATAAATTATCAAATAATATGCCTTGGCTCGCTTGTGTGTCGCAATGAAACGCTTAGAATACTACTTTATTTAAGAAAGTGTTTAAGCCTTCCAATTCTAAATTTTAAATGTGCTTAAGCTTGCATGAACTGCCATTGCTAGATGAAAGTTTTCAATAAAGCACAAAATATTTCAGTGTAAAACAGTTTTGTACAACAAACGATCAATGGAACACAAAATGGGTCGCCAATATTTAAGTTTATCCTCCAATCTTTCGATAATTTATTAAACATATTTTGTTCACTTGAGACATTTCCGAAAAAAAAGTAATTGTAACTTATCGAACTTATGATCATTCATTTAAATTATTCTTGTTTCGGTTAAAGCATAGCTTTACCCGAATAATTAATAGCTTTTTATTTCCTTTTCGCGCATGTTTAACGCAAGTAACTCGTTAATAAAATTTTAAGGGATAATTTATGCCACGTGAAATCCACAAAATTTTTTAATGTGACCCACAGGCTGACAAGATTTTCAACTTTGATAACTATTCCTGGCCTATATTCAATTTTTTTTTTTGAGAATGAGAATTTACAATGAAACCAGCAAACATGGAGTTAACCAAATGAACCTGTCACTCAATTATTTTTATATATAATACTGTCTCATATCATATAATTATTAACAAACCGCATTAACGTGGCGATTACTAATAATTAAATAGCGCATGAATGCGTGACAATATTGAAATACGAAATATTAATTTAGTCCGCAAATTATTGATCGCTTCGGTATTTCTTATCGTCCAAAGTCACCTAAACCCTTTTCCTTGTGTATTTCTCTAATATGTTCCGAAACTCGTATTTTTTATCATAGAATATACTTCTAAATGAACATTTCGCAACGGATATCATCTACTATGGCCCCGGTAAGCAAAAGTATCACAATAGACTAGAATTAAGTCAAATAACATCTATGTTCACCTTTCGTATCATTATCATTAGTACCGCCTCTCAACTTCGGTCAGTACTCAACTATACCCTTCAGATATATTTTCCTCATTTTTCATGCCTCGGAGGAGAAGAAAGAGTCCTTCCGAGTTTACGACTCCATAAAATGGCGACTTCTCTTTTACGACGGTATCCTCGTTCTGTCGATTTTCATTTCACTCGCGAAATTACATCCCAAAGTGACGCAACAGTTAACCCATTATTAAATTCTCCGATGGATGCACTTTTGTAAAATCGGTTTAATCCGAGATCATGCTCAGAAATTAAATTGGCGACGTGATGCGAATCAAAACCAGATTTCATCCTTGTCTTCACGGCGAAACGACCTGCGATTCTGAACTCCGCCCATTAATTTTTATACGACCTCTAAAACTTTATTCGCAAAAGCGTCTAAGATAAGGTAAACAGCGGTTTTCGTGCTTGCTCCAAATTTTCAAACAAATAATGGAAAACGTAAACAAAAACCGTAGGCGCTTTAACGAAGGGTGTGACGGTAAACAGCTAAATAGCTTGGAATTTAGTCCCACCGCTTGTTCATACTTAAATTATCTACGCCAAAAAACGATCAAAAGAATAGCAACGATTTCAGTGAGACATTTTTTTCATTCAATCCAAAAGGAATGCACATCTAATATCAATCATTCCGCAGTGAAGCAAATTAAACATAAATCCTCTGGATGAAGAATCATTGAAGGAGAGAAAACATACGGTACTTTGCTTGTGAAGAAAGTTAAGCAGTTCAGTTCTCCTAATAGGAACTTTGCCAATAGAATGCCAATATTCTATGAGATTTATCATGGGAAGGACTAATTTCTTGGAATACAGATTAAGAGAATGCTCGCTATAAAATTGGAATGATATACCTGTAAATTATCCAACTTGGAAGTTCTTAACCTCTTCAGCTGTTGACTCTTTAAGACCAGTCTCAAATATTGTTCTTTCTAGCCATCGCAAATGTATCTAACTTATATTCACCAGTAGGGAAGACATATTGAAAATATTCTGCCGCCAAATCGGTGTAATTAAAATCGAAATTTTTTTATAAATATTGTAGCTTAGATTTACAACAAACTTACTCGTTAATAACCGCAAGTGTAAGCGCCTTTCGCTCTTAAACGCCCATTTCGCCTACTTTTGTGATTAAGATCCACATTTATAGTGTATTGCAAAAAGTACAATCAAATCTAATGCTAAATAAGACAAAAGAAAAGCGATAACAACGCAAGGTTCTCCCTCTAATCACATCACATCGTACTATCGCATTCTACTCCTCAACTCTCTTTAAATTTTGGTTAGATTTTTCTATTATATTTTGTATCTTATTTTTAGGCTCCCCTACATTCTGGTGCGTAAATTCTTTTCTGAAGCCGTTTAATGTAAATTTAACAATGCCCTGCGTTGTCAGGGGAACGAATTTTCATCGAGGAAGTATGTACAAAGAGTCGCCACATTTTTAATATATTCGCGAATTCGAATAAAAAAGCTACATTTAGTGATTGAAATGAGATTCTTTATTAAATTTACTTTCTTATGATTTCCACTCTCGTTTTGGGAAAGGCAGTTTCTACTCTATTAATTGTCGGAGAGAGACAGTAGAAGAAAAGGAAGAGCTGAGAATAAAAAGCGTTTTTAAAAGTCAAAATGTAATAGAACGCGAACACCCACACCTAAATTTCTAAAAATACACTCAACTTTGTTTTTTAAACCATAGTTCCATCCTATTACTAACAGTTTCAATTTGTGATCATATGTAATGAAAATCCATGAATAACTATAAATAAATTGAGATATTGTAAATCTTTTAGATGTGAGCTGTTACTTCCCCTTTGAGGGAAGGAAGATTTCGATGGTAATATCAGTAATATACGTATATCGGTTAAGTGGGATTTTAACTGGCGCGAATATGCTAATCAATTTTTAAGTAATTTAAGCGTGGGTCTCTCAAGGTAATTAATGAAATACATCCGTGATATTTTGTTTGAAGTACAGTTCTAAGTTATAACGACGTTATGATATATTATTCAAATAGGAAAAACACTCCTCAAACTCTTATCGAAGTTCTCCAGAAAGTTTTCTCCAAAGAATTAGCCAAACCAAATAATACATGCATTTGATAAGCCCATTAATATTTTATCTAGCCTCACTTAATCCCAACCGTGATTCATCCGAGTGTTTTAAATAACGATGCACTCTAAATTTATGAGATAAGTTCGAAGAGCAGAAACGGTCATCATTTGTTCTCGGCCACAGCAGAACTTTAGAAGAAGATCGCAAAAATTCATGGAAATATAAATGCCGTACCATAGTAATGGGAGGTAAATAAAAAACCTCGAGGTACAAGTGATTTAGTAGCTGTTCCCTTGGGATATATTCAGAGGTGAATGGGAATTCCAAAGTTGGCTTCGATGGGGCCCAAAGTATTCTCGAAGAATAATGAAATCGCATTAGCGCTAATTCATCGGCGGAGGCAGATGATTCCCTAATCTCTCGTAAAATCGCCCCCAGAAACTTTCAAATTTTCAGGAGGTTATTTAACTTGGCTCATTAGAAGAGGGACCGGGTAGTTTTTCCTACATTTTCTTTGCGATCGCTTCCAATGTATGAGTCCGACGTTCCGACGTAGTTAATCGCTTTCATTGGAAAAATTTAATACCGTCCAAAGAGAATTTGCGGGCAATGTTCGAAAGCTTCTCCTTTAGAGACCATTTTTCTCTTTTCTGAATTTCGGACATTAGTGAGTTCATTGCTTACACATTTTGAACAACTAACAGGAAAGGGTGTCTTGTGATTCATAGAAATGATAATTCAAGAAATAAGCTAGAAGCAAGCAGGTAATGATATTATTAATGACGTGAGTCAGATGACATGGTGTTCGAAGTGATATAGCGCTACCTGATTCAACCACTTGATTTGATCGCTGTAATGATAAGGGCAATCTCTTCTTAATGTTGAATTCTTTCCAAATTCAATTCAGCACAACCATACCCCCATATCCACTATACAGTGGATAGTAGTACTTTTCAAAGTGCTTTAACATTTTGCTCAAATGGGCCCCCTTCGGAAAGCGAACCCACGACCGAATTTGACAGGACCGATCGCGCTACCCACTTGACGATCCGGGAGCCGTGCCATTAATACTTTTAAAAGGTTTCTTACGTACCATTTCCAGATTTCCCTGTCCATTTCCTGATTGCGTTCTGTTGACAAGGCCTTTCAATTCCGCTAACCAGTCCAAGAATAACCTCGGTCATGTCCAACCTCTTCAGAACGATTCTTCAAAGTGGCTCTCTCCAGACGACGATTTCTGAGTGATTGGAGTGACCTCTATTTGGTACTCCGGCGAATTTCTGCTCATTTAACCCTGAGTTGATTTAACCTGACCCTGAATTGCGTCTACTAGTGAGAGCGAAATGACAAATATAATATCTGACCATCCGCTTCTGAATCATCCGAAAATTAAGATGTTTATTTAAAACTATATCTATCCATGTATTTAATTTTATGACCCAATAATGTTGAAGAATAGTCAAGTTCTTTTCAGAATTCTGGTCACCTAATGCATAACAGACAATAACACGCAGACAAATTTCCCAAATTTTCGTCAGCTTTATTCAATCTTTCGATAAAATATCTGTGGAATTCCATTCGCAGAGCACTTACCATTTTAAATTTTCCTGTTTTAGGAATCAATAGTAACTCCAGCTTGAAAGCCTCAACTGAAAAGTTAATCATTTCAATTTTTTAATTCCCATTTGAGGGCATTCGGCAGAATCATTTGGCTTGCAAAGTGAAGATGGTAGCAATGATATGCTAAAAGCAATGTGGGTTATTCAGTAATGAAACAAAAACTCAAAGTAGAGTAGAATTTGAAAAATGTTTGCATTAGGCACATCTTTGGTTGCTATTTTGGTGACCAAGGCTTTTAGAGTACTTAATGAATAAGTGATCGATCTTCTAGCTATATTCATAAAATATTTTAATGAGTGAAGTACCAAGTAAAAAGAATGTTTTATTGATGAATACTATTTCAAAATTGAGTAATTGGAAGAAAATGTATATTAATATACGTTTTATAATACATTGGATATGGGAATGAGTTTCCGCGCTCATTGGTTAAAAAATAAGTCTTTATCGAAAAATACAAAAATAAATTGTGTTCTTTAAAAATGCACTCCATCTGCAGCCACCTATCAGATAATAAAAGGTTTCCCCTAACGAAAAAATCTGGTTGTTTTGAAGCGATCCGTTTATCAAGACAATTATGAATACTTTCATAGGAAATGTACATCTCTCCAAAGAGAACTGACTGGATGATCCGGAAAATATAAAACATTATTGTTTTGGAGTGGAAATACCTGGTAACTCACACATCTTCGATGA
This sequence comes from Ladona fulva, assembly GCA_000376725.2. Taxonomy (NCBI): domain Eukaryota; kingdom Metazoa; phylum Arthropoda; class Insecta; order Odonata; family Libellulidae; genus Ladona; species Ladona fulva. The sequence continues at coordinate 934,686 of KZ308282.1, read as the reverse complement.
TTTTCGACCTTTATACTTATTAGGTATTTTATTTAGGTTTATCGTATTTGAACCATTTTTCATATTCAGCAACAATTCAATGCAAAAAAAGCTCTGTTCTTTAGTCTTTCAAGCAACATCCCGCTGCTGACCAAACGCCTGTAGAAGCCTCTCCCTTTCGACCTTCAATGGAACCCAATGTCCTACTTTTTGGAACTATACCCATTGTATGAAGACATTTTTCAGCAGTGGATCGATGAATATATATTTCAATATTCTACTTTTCACACGCTCGGTATGTACCTTTACCGAGTAATGCTTACAAATCTGTATCCCCAATTTTTTTCGGTTCTTTGTGCTTTGTCGTAAATGGCCATCTTTAAATAAACTAAACAATATTGTACTTCTTGAAAAGGGTCCGTAAATATGGATAAGAAGATGGCGTGTTTCTGCAGCACTTTTTAATGAAATAACGTTACATTACCTCCCGTAAATGTTGTAAGGTTAAAATAAATGTTGACAATTTCAATTCGAGCAAAATCAAACGAATGTCTACCACTGAGTTTGAAAGCTTGCAAAGGCCTCGCCTTTGAATGTATGTATTATATTATTATAAACGCTAGCAGTAATACCAAGACTAACTTTTAAAAGAACGTGGAAATTTCCATGCTTAATATTAATTCAAAATTTATCTTTACTTGCGATTACCAAACAGATTATTTTAATATTTGTTGTCTTAATTTCTCAACATTCGTCTACGAACGATTAGAAATGCGACTCATTTTTCAAATGGCCTCAGGAATATTTCCTTGGGACATTTTAACTCATTCTGCGATGATCTCTTTGATTTTACTAAATAATCAGAAAGGTTTCGGTGGGGTTAAGACTAATCCACCCATTGAATAGACATCTTTATCAATGGTCAACATACGCAATGTGAGAAAACTCTTTATCACATGACGATAGATCGGATATTGAGTGAATTTCTTCCTCACATTATGATTTCTAGGAAACCGATATATTCCTGCGAGTACTTGAGAAGAACCGATTTCCAAAAGATAGTTCATTTTCGTTGCTCGAAACATTTTCCTCTCGCAATCAATTCTCCGCTAACCGAGGACATTCCATTTCGAAAGCCCAATTTTTCGCACACACGTGACACACAACCATTTTCCCCTCTTCCCATTCCTTCATATTTCTTCCGATTCCGTCCCTCTCTGCTCATATCGTCATCTTTTCATCAAATCACGCCCATTTCAAACCATTTATCATTTCTTCTTTTCCCTTTGCATTGTCATCCCGGGAATCATCTTTCAAGAGCTTCAAGGGGTAAAAGAGGCCTTTTTCTTTCTGGTAAACTCAATCGCATATGTAAATCTCTCTTACTAAAATACATGATATTTAGCTATCCTACAGTTACTGTTCCATCTAATATGGACGGCCTATAACAGGTTGCAATAAGTACATTTCAGTAAATCATCGTTTTAAGCGGTGTTGCGTGAAATACTAATATATTAGATTCCATGCAAACAATATCTGCGATTTTTGGGGATATTTATTTCCTTTTTTTGCTTACTATTACTTATTGCCCCCAGATGCCCATCTGGGCAGTGCGTACTCCTTTGGTGAAAGTGGTCCTGGGTTCGATTCCCAGTGAGGGAAAATTGGTGATTATCCAGCATCGTAATGAAGATTAGTAGCTATCTGATTAAGAGGTAGTGGGTCCAATCCCGAAAGCCAATTACGATGGCATGGGAGTCGATGTGCTGTCCACGTTTTGCCCACATAGTAAATGCCACCGGGATGGGCCCTATCTCTCAAATGGATGCAGCACTAGGACTCTACATTACCCCATTGATTATTATTTACTACATATCAACTTAGTATCTCATTCAGTGATATGCCTCCCTCTTAAATCCCTCCTGCCTGATTGATATGCTTGATTTCGAGGAATCGCCTCTACTAACGTAAAATGATAAGCATACTTGTAAATGTCATTTTAATTCCAGGGAAGAATGGACTTGAAAAAAGTCTGACGGGACCGAGAACAGAGTCAGACTTGATAAAAAGAATAAGAAACACTTTTACACGTTACCACAGGATAAATTTAATGAAAAAACGACCTAGGTTTCGACGCGTCGCGTCATCGTCAGGTGACGTGACCTGACGATGACGCGACGCGTCGAAACCTAGGTCGTTTTTTCATTAAATTTATCCTGTGGTAACGTGTAAAAGTGTTTCTTATTCTTTTCATCATGAATAGCTACCACAAATTTAAATTAATTTAAAAGAAAACTGAATTGCAATTAAAAAGTAAATGTAAAATTTTTATGTAAGATGTAATTGTTACTAATAACACTCTTTTTTATTATGTTTTCACATCAATCTTCTTTTAAAGCAGTAAAAGGTGTACTTACATTCTGTTTCGGAGGCTGATCATCGAAGCTCTGTCATGTTCACAGCGTTGAATCAACGACGGGGAATTCAGCCATCGAAACGTCAACCGCAGCATATTTAACCTGATGGATGATGATGATCTGATGGATATCCCTCAAAGCTCACTCATTTAATAAGCCGGGAAATCCTATGCGACTTGAAAACACCTTACTAACAGTACTATGAGTCTCTTGAAGTGTCCCTTTAGAAACTGGGATACAAGCTTTTGGATGGACTTAATTTCATCACAAATTTCACCTTTCAATACCTGATTGAATTCTGAAAACATTAAATAGTCGGCAGGAGCCGAACCAGGAGAATACGGTGGATGAAATCCTTTATTTGCCAAATTTCCTCCAATATAACGTAATAAATTGTGTTAAATTTGAAGGAACTTTTCCATAATTCATTTCAATTTAAAAAACAGTCTGACTAAAAGAAATTTTCGAGGATTTGCTTCCTTATCATAGAAAAAGGCAATACATTTGTCGAGAACTGTTACTACAAATCACCGAGCGTTACTCAGGTGTTTCAGAACACAGAATAGGAATGTTTGGGAATTAGAAGACCTAAAGTAATTCTTTATTTAATTAATAAGTTCAGTGAGAGTACGTTTTCGTGAGATGTTGTAGATATTTTACGTCCTCCCTGTTACATAGGCCATTCTAATTCTGTGAGAAAAATTAGGGAAGTAAAAAATAATCGTTTCAAGAATTCATATTTTCCGCGAACAATACGCGAAGGTAATCGATTAGTAAGGTAGAGTCATGGTTTATGCATCCCCTGCCACACTCCGAAAAGTGGATTTCAGTGCACATATGTAGATGTAGATCGTCATTTACTATCTTTTCTACTTCATACTTTACCCTCTTTAAGCCTTCTCACACTTATCTTAATTACTTTAACGTTCTCTGATATATTAATATGGAAACTAATGAAAAATACCAAAAGTGATGGTGACCTGAATTTCTTACAACTATAAGAATCTTTAGATTTAACGACCATCTTTACCATTTACAGAACCTGATTTTATAGGATGAATAATTATAATTTTCAAAAACTATTATAACATGAGATTCTAATAGTGAAAGTCGAAATCTCGGATTGGACAAAAATCCGAAAATCGACTTTATTTGGCAACCAAATGACAGTTGGCTTTCTGTTTATTGTAACTGCAAGCATATTCCCTCACATATTTTACTTAGGAGAGCGAAATAGAGATCCTGCGGTAAATAATTCACCATCTCACGCGAGGCATGCGTGACAGTCGGCCAGCACTGAATTAATAAAAGGGAGTGACTGCAAATTGTTTGACCGTAAAGTTGTTCCTTCCGTTGGACATCCTTTGCCTTTCTACAGCGGCGATTCGGGACTTCTTAATCAAGCGGTGAAGGTAAAGATGAGAGGGCGAAGCGGTAAACTTTACGAAGACGCTGAAAATCGGACTTTGGTTAATATTTAAGCGGCGAGAATGAAATGTTCGCTGCACATCAATTATGGAGGTTCTCTTCTACTCTCATCAGTGGGTTACCTCCTCTTCGAGGGAGCTGTAATTATCACCGCTTCTGGGAAAGTCGCAAAGCCGCATGCACTTTCATAACAAGAATTGGAATGCCAAGAGATAGACGTGCGATAGGATTATTTACGATTATTAGTAGTCATACTAAATGTGGACCAAAGGTCCAATTGTGAAGTGGACGTCAAGTACCTACATATATTCTGATATCAACATATTAGGAATTCTTAATAACAATATCGAACACTGATAAAACATTAAAACAGAGACTTTATTCAAGTTCTCCGTTCCTTTCCGCGTACCTTGAAACAAATTTGTTCCCAAAAAAATATAACAGAATTACATTATAGGTAATGAGATTTGTTGCTACAATGTATCTACAAGCCATCAACGGTGGTATATATAAAATGGCTTTTCTATACCTATAAAAGCCATGTTCGATGCTACTTGAGGGAGAATATTGTTATTGTTAGAATTAGCCGGAGTTTGACGATCGTCAAAACCCGAGGTGGAAAAACAAAGAGGGAAAGTTACAATATGTGTAGAATGTGCCACACTTTGGAGGATAAACCCATCTATAATCCCTAAAAACCCCTGCAGCCCTCTACAATTCCCATTAGTAACCTACTAATTTAAATTCAGCAATTTTCCACCAGAAGATGTAGGTATAGCATGGCATGGCTTTTCTTTCCTTTCCCATTACCTATGTCTTTTACAATCCTAAACCTTTCTCACCATTGCTTTAGTGACGAAGAAAACGCCCTCCTAGAGAAAGGATTTAAATTCGCGCCTAACATCCCATTAACAAAAAAAGACTTTGAAAACTTCACCGTGGATTGTGATGCCGCCCTGTCCAGAGAAGAAAATAGTGTTAAACATTCCGTAACTTTATCCCTCCAGTGTTTTGCTAGTGAATTATCTTCCCCGAAAAGACACTCTCCTGATTACAAAGTGTCGCGCATCCTTTATAACATTAAAAATACTAGGGAAAGAGAGGATTTAATCTTTCAAAAGGCAGACAAGGGCAACTGCATTGTAATAATGGACAAGTGTGACTATGACAGGAAGTGTTTAGATTTTATTAATGAATCCAATGCACAAATTCTCAAACGTGATCCCACCGACAGTTTTATGAAAGAAGTGAAAAGGTGCCTCCGTCGTTCTGTGATATTTTCCCACTCCGAGATCTATAGATTGTGCCCCATGAACCCTTCGCCACCAAGACTCTATGGATTGCCAAAAATCCATAAAGAAGAAATCCCCATCAGACCAGTGGTTTCCGCCATCGGTTCGCCCTGCCACAACCTAGCTTCACGCCTTAACTTCCTCCTAAGAAAACTTATTTCCTTTTCACCCAAGTACTGCATTAAAAATTCTGTTGATCTAGTAGATAAGATCCGCCACCATATCATTCCCCCCAATTGCAGGTTGGTATCTTTTGATATCAAAAACCTATTTTCCAGTATTCCCCCCATAGAAACATTCAAACTAATGGAAAATCTTCTGCAGAAATCGGATATTGACCCTCTAATTGTGAAGGAACTGTGTACATTGTTAAACCTGTGTTTGACGGCCAATTATTTTAAGTTCAACGGGACCTTTTATAAACAGACAGACGGACTAGCGATGGGCTCACCCCTCTCCCCGCTCCTGGCCGAAATCTTCATGGATAATTTAGAACAGCACCTTTTTTCATCAGGAAATCCCCTAATCCAATCAGTATTTTATTGGCATAGATATGTGGACGACGTGATTTGCGCTTGGAATGGAACGGAGAGGCAAATGAACAATTTCCTCAAGATCCTAAATCAAATGCATCCAAGAATCATGTTTACCTTAGAAACTGCGGAAGAAGGAGTACTCAACTTTTTAGATTTAAAAATCTCAGTGAAAAATAACCGCCACCATTTTGAAATATTTAGGAAGGATACTTACACCAACCATACCATCCCCGCTGATTCACGCCACCACCCCTCCCACAAGCTAGCTCCTTTCCATTCCCTCATACACAGGCTTTTCGAGGTACCTTTATCTCCCAAGAATTTTTCTAAAGAAGTAAGGACCATCAAGCAGATTGCCACTTGCAACGGTTTTCCGGAGACCATAGTGGACCGTCTAATCGCCAAACAGAAAAAGAGGAGATCCTGTGAACGCATTTACGGAAGCAAGGACAAGGAAGCCCCCCTGCGTCGCTGCTCTCTCCGCTTCCTGGGAACGAAGACGATGCAGGTAGCGCGGCACTTCCCCAAAGAGAAACTGAGGGTAACCTACAGGCCCCCCCTGAAAATCGGAGACCTGCTGAGGAATGGCAAAGATAAGGTGGACGCTTCTGATAGGAGCGGTGTCTACCAACTAACCTGTGACGACTGCCAGGGGGTCTACACAGGCCAAACTGGAAGGAGCTTCTCCACCAGGAAGAAAGAACACGAGGCGGCCTTCAGAAATAACCACCCGGAGAATTCCCAAATGGCCAATCACCTCCTCAAAAATGGACATCAGTGCAAATGGACTATGAATTACCTGCATTTTGAAAAGAAAGGTTTTTCCCTGAATTCCCTTGAACAGTTAGAAATTTTAAAATCTCTCTCCTGCCCTAACAAACTCACCATTAACGACAACCTTTTCCCTTCCCATTCCCCCATCCTCTCCGCTGCTGTAAAAATCATATGCCCACCCCCACCCCAAACTAACCAATCAACCAACATCAACCGCCCCTCCACCCCACCTCCACCCGATCCTCCCTTTTAGTGTATATATACTTGTTTTTGGAAATATTTGTCACCTGAAGATGACCCGAAGGGTCGAAACCATGGTCGTATAATAAATAATTCTGTGGTAATGGTAAAAGTGTTTATTCTGCATCTTTATTATGGAGAACTACCACAAGGTTGAGCCAGACTTAGTTAATTTAACCTGCAACTTATTTTTTTTTGTTTTCCTGTTTACAAAAGAATATTTTGCATCACCGTTTCCCTTTCAGTTTAACATATACGTCAAAAGGATAGTATATAAATATTTATGTATCCAAAAATTATCTTTTTGATGAGTTTTTAACAGTTCCACTGGTACTCCAGGGGTCCCGTTAGATTTTTTTTATTTCCTTCTGAAAATTTCCTATTTATCACTCTCTTCCGCTCATATATTCAAGCACTATTTATCCTCCTTTACCGACTTACTAGTCTATTGTTCCATAAACATTATATTTACACCTTACACCTTATTATCTTCCTGAGCGAGAGCTAACTCACAATCCTTCCATCTCACAATGCATCTATTTCCATGCCATATGTCCACAGCCTTCCCTTTAACACCGGTTCTTTGATGTGAAATTAATATGTGGAGAGTTTACCACAGTAATATTTTATATAAAGGCCTAAACTACGGGTCCACGACATAAATGTCTAAGGAAAAAGGATCCATGTTCCTTCCCGTATACAAAAAGGCATCCAGCTATTTTCAGCTTTCGATTATGGGTCAGACTGTTTTGTAGCTCCCCAGTCTGGGTAGAACCCTGCAATCTGGATTACTCTAAGATTTTCTCCTCACCTCAAGCCTTACCGACAAGGTCGGTCTAAGTAGGAGCTCGTGCTTCGAAGGAAATGCTCAGGAACACTGTATTTTCCATAGGATAGTGACGATCAATCGAAGAGATCAATCAACTTCTGTTTCTATATAACAATAAATGAAAGCTGTTTTAATTTGAAAATCTTCTCACTCTTCCATTGCTCGAAATGTCTCAACCCTCACTTCACCCGTGAGCTGCTTCACTGTCCACGTCTTCAAAGATGCTATATGTCTATTTTATTGCTTATTTAAACTCCTATTCAACTCCCTGTATTTTTCATAATCATTCACAAGATAAACATTCTTCGCCACCATTAATCTTTTGACTATTGCCGAGAATTATGGAAAATTTACATTACCTTTTAATTATTGGGTTTTCTTTATTGCACTACAATGTCTTGCCCTAACTTCAGGTCCTTGGATGGTCAAGTGGGTAACGCGTTCGTCTTTGGAAAAGCAGTCCCGGATTTAACTCCTAGGGGTTGCACATTTGTAAAAGATGCAAAATGGCTTCAGCTGTCGAAGCACCTTCATAACATACGATAATAATTTACCACCCAACATCACCACTTTGTGTCAACCAAGAATCTTAATATTTCTTTTAACCTTCATATCCCCATGGATCTTTTCACAATAGATGAAGTAATTTCAAAATTTAAACTAAAGGAAAGCATTCATAGAGTGACCTTTTCACTATTTTATTATTACTGAATCATTTGCACCAAAGTCCCGTTTTCCCTCCTCCCATTATGGAAATGCCAGTCGGGGGTCACGTTGATCGTTGACATACGTTCGACCTTACAATGCGGTGTATTTAAATGTTTTTAGTTCGAATCATTGAATATTTTTGTTCACTATATCAACAATCATTAATTAAGTAACATATCTATTTTCATTGAAACGTATTAAAAATTAATGCTTTAGATATTCAATAATTTTAAATGATCGTTGAATTCTAAAACAATAATACAACTCGAAATTTAGTAGAAAACCATCACTTTATGCATTATTAATCGGATCGACTTATTTCTGAATGCGATACGGTTGCTAAAATTGATTATCGACTCAAGAGCTCATTAACCGACCGCAATGGAATAAATCATTAGCAATTATGTTGACAATATTTTATTTAGGCAATATTTTGAGATAAAATTAAATTAATCTAAAAAGTATTTATATTATTATTACATAATACCATAACATTAATCACAAGAAATGTATAATTATCGATTCAATTCTTTGTTGTATGTTTATACAGTTTGCTACAGTCTTCTTCTAGCGTACATGTACTAAAGTCTAAATGAACCTTTCTTTTCATAATTCGAAGATTAAATATCGCGAAACCGCAGAATGAATGTTTTTTCGGCTTGATGATTTTTTTTCTTAACCAACTCCGGAAACTTAAAAGAATATTAGAATCTTTTCTACATGACAATATAAAAAAGAGCTAAAAAGGCTGCAAAGAGCAATAAACCTTTGCTTAGAGTCCGAGGAATTCCGAATTACGGCATACTTCCTGAATTGCGAAGAATTCCAAAGCGGCTTCCCTTACTCTTGACGAGGGAAGAAATATAGTTTTGCTGGTGGGGAAAAACTTCTCAGAGACGCATTTGGTCCGAACTGAAATAAGGTGATTTGGCCCTTTGGCCTACTTAGCTTTCCGTTTTGGATCTTGCAAAGTAGCCCATTTGCTTTGTCGCCACGCCTCGGAGATCTCCGCTCAAGAAGAATATATGTCTCTCCTTCTAATTGAAATTCCATCTCCACGGCTTTGTTTCTCATCTAATTTAAATGATAAACAGACTTCTTTGTTTATGACATTTTTCCCTCCGGGAATTCTTCCAAATTTGTTAACTCTATACAATTCTTACATGGTAATGTATATGTGAGGCATGGAAAATATTAAATATACAGAGATACTGGAACGATGAATATTCCCAGGTTTCCCATAATGAACAAAAGTAAAATTCTGTTTTTTTAGGTAAATATTTTTTTTTTCGTTTCCCACACATTGTGCGGATTTTTATTTTATGAACTATTGTGTTTAAAATTATGCTGCTTTTGGTGTTCTTTGAATAGTTCTTCTTTTGTTTGCAATCGCCCTTTATCTTTATGATCACATCAGATGAAGTTTCTACGTAATACTTCAGTGATTTTCTTTTACATCTTTTGCTGGCTCTTTTCGTTTAGAATGCGTCTTCCAGAAGTAATGGAGATAGCAAAACTTCGGCATATCCACCAAAATTGACGCAATACATGATAACTAGAGGTGGGAACAATCGAATAAAAACATTCGAATAATTCGATTGTTCGCTTCAATCGAATTATTCGAATAAAGTGTTTCGAAGCCGAATAACTTCAATCGAATGATTTTATCCGAATAAATTCATTCGATAGTTTAATCCGAATAAATTCATTCGATAGTTCAATCTGAATAAATTCATTCGATAGTTCAATCCGAATAAATTTATTCGATTGTTCAATCCGAATAAATTCATTCGATAGTTCAATCCGAATAAATTTATTCGATTGTTCTATCCGAATAAATTCATTCGATAGTTCAATCCGAATAAAATTATTCGATTGTTCAATCCGAATAAAATTATTCGATTGTTCAATCCGAATAAAATTATTCGATTGTTCAATCCGAATAAAATTATTCGATTGTTCAATCCGAATAAATTCATTCGAATTTTGTTTCGCTTCTCTTCCACAAGGGGCCACATGGCTATCCGAATGAACTCATTCTTTTTTGTTTGTTTACTCTCCGCGCGGTCAAGAGGAGAGGAGCGTGAGCTCTTGAGGGTTGCATCGTCTAATTCGCTTCAATCGAACTATTCGAATGCAGTGTTTCGAAACCAAATTACTTCAATTGAATGATTCCGGGCTCCCAGATAGCTATGTGGGTTACGCGTTCGATTTCAGTGAAAGTAGTCCCGGGTTCGATTCCCGGTGGGAGTCTACCAATTCCCAAGGTAAAGTGAAAGACGCGATGAAAATTCAATAAACTGCTCGGGTAGTGATCGTATGAGACAATCGAATAATCAAAACATTCGACAAAAATTCCATCGTGTCTTTCAATCGGTTTTCCTCTCTTAATGTGAACCTCTCCTCTTCTTCCCTAATTTCATGATGTATTCGAATCTATTATGGTGTAGGTTTTTGGAATGTTCAATACATGTGAATTAATATATTCAGTTCCGCAATTCCAAATCAAATCTGAGAGGACTGATAAACTATAATTGGCGTCTGCTTCATATGTGTAGACATTTTTTTCATTAATCTCAATTTCCGCGAGATATTTTATCACTCCTTTTCTTATTAAACCTAGGCATAAAAATAGTTTTAGGAAATTCCGGCTAAATTCTGATTCAATGAAACTGATTCGAATTACGAAAATTCCATATAATTTACTTTTTACAACAACGATGAAAAGATATAGATCTTTTAACGATACGATAGATTTAATTTTTAGGTTAACCTGAAATTTCGGAGATGTAAGTTCATTTCATATTTAAATAACATCTAAATTATACCCTAAATGTCTTGAGCTACGTTATTTTTCCGCATTTTTTTCTAATCGCATTTTCATTGATATATTCTCCAGAATTTATTTTCCCCTAATCAGGCTTAATAATATTTCAAATTGTGCAAACGAAGATACATATTGCTTTTACGGAAATGTGAAAATCAAATTTAATTTGGTTTTCCATAGTAAAGTGGAAGAATTATAGGAATTTATTACCCCTGTAAAACCACTGACCCGCAAAACAAATTAATTTATTCGAATGAAAAAAATCGAATACATGCCAAAACAATCGAATAATTATTCGATTGTATTTTTCAATCGATTGTCCCATCTCTAATGATAACAAATGGCGCGTAGAATCCAGAGTAAATTTTGAGTAAATTTAAGCATAAACAGAACTACCTCTCCTCTTCACTCTCATGAAAAATTTCTTTCGCGATTCATATAAGGTTTCCTAATTCATGTAATATATATACACACACATAAAATACTATACGTATATATAGCACATCTGTATAGTATATCATAAATATACATGATTACACAATAACCTAAACTAAATTCTAGAGAGCATTTATTAATGTTAATGGCGCATTAGTCTATACTCCGCATTCAAAATATAAATCAATTTGGAAAACTGTGTATTATAATGAAATTATTTACGCATGATCTATAAAAGGTGGGCAACCGCTGCATTAGTTTTTGTGTTTTTAGCATACTGCGCAATGAGTTTTACTTCGAATGAGAGATAATATTGTTGGCTTTTCATTGTTTCAGAAATCATTAAACTATTTTCAACATGCAAACTAAGAAAGGCAAATGACAGATGTGGAAAAGGTACCTATACGGCTGGGAAAAAAAGGTTGAAAAGGACTGAAAAGTGTCAAACATGTTTTTTACATCAAATTTATATTCCTATATAAATTATTATTATTATTCCGCTATATTCCTTATAAACTGTCTATAAAGCATTAAAACCTCATTCTAATTTAATACCTCATTTATTTTAATTTTACTCGTGAAGATAGTTTTTATCTTTTAAATGGTAATCGATTCTGAACTCAAAACAGAAAATATATTGTTCATTAAAAGTTCAATGAAATACTGATGGTAACCCTCTAAGTAATGAACGCTGTTATTGTTGGGTATAATATTGTTGCACATATTGTACACGCTTTAATCTGGGAAGATGAAGCAAGTATGTCTAAAGCATTTTAACATTAACGTTTAAAAGCGAGAGGACGAAATTGATGATTTTATGTCACTTTCTCTGTGCTATATGTATGAGGAAGATATTTAATTCGATTCTGAAATGGATAGGACATAATAAAAAATTCCTTTTTCCTTCGTGTTATCTGAGGAAGAAGGAAGTGGGATATTATTTTCTGGGTGACAAAGAAAAATTTCCGAGGAACGCGGGAGAGAAATTTGTGAAATTCCACAAGAGAGGAAGGAAGAAATGGAGGCGCCGAAGAAAAATGGAGAGGGTCAGACTCAATATCTTGAGCGCTTTATGACTCCATCTTTTGATGTCATAAAGAAACTCTTTCCTTCCGTGTCGCTGCTTTCAACAATTGACGGTGGCACATCGACGAAAAGGTCTCTGTCGCCTTTTAACAAGGACATCGAAGACACGACATTACTCGCTTATAAATAAAATAAAATTGTTGACAGGGAAAGGAAAATTAGTAGTTATATCCTTGGAACGTCGAATTGATTGGTAAATGGAATCTCTGAGATAGGAAATATACGAGAATAAAATTTTAATTGGAGTACAAATGTTTTCCTTTGAACTGGGAAAGGAATAAAGCTCATTTTGGTTTAGGGTAATGACATTTTTAAATGCCACAAATTTAAATGTAAAAACATCTTTTTATAACATTTTTTCAACTTCTAATATTATTTAAATTCTTTGCAGGCTGACAAACCATAGCCTATAAACTCCTTTGATTCGTTCCCTCATTGCACACGAAAATTGGAATTATCATTGATGATATTAATGGTACAATGAACAGGAAGAGCTGAAAAATCAAAGAAATTCATTTTCTGTCGTCGAACAAGTTTACTTTAAGCAGGAACATAACCCTTAACACACCCCTAGACTAGAAGGCAAGTGTTTTAAGTTCTTTTTTCTTTCCTGGGATGTGATTTCCCGGGATTTCCTGTGATGATGAAATTGATGCAGACGAGCTTATCTTTACGAGTTTGCCATTGTTTTGCTCCAAACCATCAGTCGCAGTGTCTGGAGATATAATGTAAAGTTGATTCATAAATTAAATTCTTACGTATTGTATGCCACAAAAATATACGCGCAGGTTGGACGCTTGCAACTGAACCTCTTTTTGTGGAAAAATTATTATAAAAAGTTTTCAAAATGCAACAAAAGATTTAATTTGTGAATTTCATTTATAAAACTTGATATTTTTATTCGTTATTGTTGAATTGCAGTGCATTGAGGTCTCTAAAATTCAACATATTTTACTGCGAAATTTAAAAAGTTGACTCTTACCGCAAATGTGCATTTTTGACGATGGAATTCCGTGATTTTAGAATTTTGACGCATAGTGCATTTCGTGTGGAAAGCAATCCGTGTGGAAAAGCAGCAAAACGACATGACATTCGTCCTTGATGTGCATAAAATAGCGCCCGGAACTTTAAATATAACGAAAGCACGGCCTCCATTTTGATTACATATACGAAAGAGCTTTCCTACAAAGCATAGACTTAATCCACTATTTTACTACGAAAAAGGAGAAATAGTACATGTACGACACTCTCCTAGTGCAGAATGCATAAGTTTATTTCGCGAAGGCTGCATTAAAGTGTAATTCGTATAATGCAATTAAATTGTAGAAACGAACATTTACTGCGACGTGAAGCTGAAACGAATCATCGCTCCACTGAATTCTCTCTCAAATTGACGACCTACATTCTAAATGAGTGCAATCATACGCACTATACCTGGAGGAGCATCGGAAGAATACGCTCAGGACATTGTGTTCCTGAGGAATACTTCATCTGGATCTACATATGTAGGTACCCTGAAAGCCGTCTTTCGGCGTGTGGCAGGGAGTGTATTCCTCTTGACTCTACTACCCTCGTGGACTAATACTTATTTTTCGCGGAAATAAATGAATTTTTAAAACGACTAACATCAATTTCTCTGATTTTTTTCAGTATCAGAATGGCCTATGTAACAGGGAGAATATATAATACTATACATCTCCTACAGGCTACATCTCCTTAAAATGTACTTTCTCTGAGCATATTCCGTAAATTAAACCTTTGTTTAAATCTTCTATCTTCTAGAGATTCCTATCGTGAGTCCTTAAGCATCTAAATAACGCTAACTGATATTTTCGACTGCTAACAATTTTTTACGAACCATTGTCTTTCACCCTACCATTTTCTCCCTCTCACTTTTCGGCAAGATTCCATACACTACGAGTACCTACGGCAGAATAATCAAGCACAGAACCATAAGATACAGAAGCTGACTAACAATCTCCGGGAGAACCTCTTATTAAATCACTGAAATGCTGAACGCAGATTAGTTATCATTAATACTAATATCTAATCAAGGTTTACTGACTTATGGGTTAACGATACATTATAATACTGTGTTATAGAATAGTAATGAATCTTAGTTGTCGTTTTATTTTACCTTGAGAGAAAATAGAACCAGTAAACATAGTTTCATGATACGTTATCTTAAAATGAATAAAGTTTTAAACAGCCGCAAAACTGAAATAAATTCTATAAAACCTTAATCTTAGGAGATTCCTGATAACTTCCAATCGAAACGGATCGATGCACGAAAGACGGACACTGCCGATGATGTATTGGCCACCCCAACGTCTCGTTTTCGCGATCTTCTTTCTTCCATCCGATTTAGAAACTCCTAGATCCTCCTGTTTTGCATTATTTGCCGACTACATGTTTTGTTTTAATCTTTCATCATCATTGCCAATATTAATTAGTGTTACATTCCATTGGGTAGTGCCTATGTAACTTTGATTTTAGAAATTCTTAAATCTCGAATTCTTAACTTAAACATCCCCCGTTTCATATATCCATGTATGAATGCAAAAGTTTTATTGTTTCACGGGTTTTAAAATTCTAATGACTTCGCTCCTTTACCATTTCTTTCATTATCTCTTTGTTACACTAAACATTTCTTGGTAGTGCTAGGAGAAATTAATTTACCGTAAATCAGAAAGTTTCCCAAATACCATAAATGAACGTTAAAGATTGTCAGGATTCATACTTTTTGACTGATTACTTCCACATTGATAAGTTGTAGTGATTTAATACTTTATATTTATAAATAACTGCTCCATGTTGATGCTGAAAAATGTTTGGAAAAAATCCGAGGATATATATTCTTCCTCATCGGCCTTATTGCCATGACTTATGGGGACGGTTGATGATTTCTGATGATTGGTGATTATAACGATTAATTTTTGGCGCTGATTTTACGGCCCTTCCAGCCGCAAGCCCATGAAAGGAAAATCGGACATACACACATACCCACACAACTAGAAAAATCCGATTAGAAGAAACTCGATCCCGGAACCAGGACTACAGTCCACGCGCTACGGCGCCAGCACGCTAACCACATCGCCAACGAAGGTACACATCCGAAATTTAAATGTATTCCAAGGGTCTCTCCAACGGCTTCCTCAGTCTTTGCTTTCCTTTATTCATGAAAGATAAACAGTAATTATAAATTCTGATAATGTTCTACATATCTCTCACAATCAGTTTCACATCTTGTAATCAGTGACTTTGCTTAGCGATGTAATGGTGTTGATCTAATCCAGAAGTACGCGATTAGAGGTGTGAACAACATGCCTCTGCTGATCCCAAGTCGCCGCCTTGAAAGATGGCCGAGAATAAAAATGAAATTCTGTGCAAACGGGTGTATGTGTGTAGGTGTGAGGACGGCAGTATAAATAAAATATTCGTCCAAAGAATATACGACGTCGGTGTTGTTTATTCCAGCGAAGGCGTCGTCGCGAATGGCCGTCCCGCAGGAGCCATAAAAGGCCTCGATAAAGGCCTCGGAGGAGAGACGTAAGATGGGAAGGCGAACCATCTTTTCGTAGCTCGTAAAGCTTCGCTCTTTTTATTTCCATTCCACTGTGATTCGTGTAAATAATTCAGATTTCTGAATAATAAATGGAAAAATTCGGAACTAGCGATGGCATCGCAACTTAGTTCAGTTGCTTCATCTATTACTGCCTCTACTCTACTATTTCTTTCCGAAAGCAAAACAAGTGCGGGAAACGCCATTAAGATAGACATTACTGATACGTAGCAACCGCAACGATTTACGAGGACGCCGAATTGAGTAACTCCAAATACCGAAATAGGGCCACGGGTTTTCGTCAAATGAACCTTTAACTGCGCGGTTACATTGTGTCGAACCTACGGCGGAATAATCAAGCACAGAACCATAAGATACAGAAGCTGACTAACAATCTCCGGGAGAACCTCTTATTAAATCACTGAAATGCTGAACGCAGATTAGTTATCATTAATGCTAATATCTAATCAAGGTTTACTGACTTCTGGGTTAACGATACATTATAATACTGTGTTATAGAATAGTAATGAATCTTAGTTGTCGTTTTCTTTTACCTTGTAGTCTTTGATTTTGAAATATTCTCCTACCGATTCAATCGCCTACTTATTTACAAACAAGCAATACCTGTACTAATTGTGAAACACCAGAATGCCATTCATATGAAGATAAGTAATTACATAGTTATATCATGTCCTTAGCCGCTGTTAAAGGTATCAATAGTGAGTTCCAGGATTTCTGTGGGACTTGCGTAACGATATTTTATTTTAATAGTGATTTTTAACCTTTAACTTTGAGTGGAAAGGGAATAAAATTCGCACCTATTTTCCATTGCAGTGGATTTATACAAAGAACTAACAATCGGTTCTCCGGCAAAATAGTATAAAACTTTTGACTTCATTCTCTTATTTTTAAGACTCTTTCCTTTATTAGAAACTACACAAACGGGGGAAGAAACCGTAAGGTATGAGCCACACTCAGGATGCAATCGAAAGTCACGTAGCTGAGAGCTGACGATATAAAATTGCGGGGATATATAAGTCGGTCGTAAAGCTAACAAAGCCGCAGGATAGCTGGGGTTTACAAAGAAAACAGCTGGCGCTATAATATCTGCTGGTAGAAACGACGCGCAGGCTGAATTTCTCAAACGAGTCCTTTTCGCACTCGGATCGACGAGAAAAGCGCTGTGGAGATATTTTTGGGCTCCTTTTTCGTGTGGCAGCAAGTGAGGTGGAATCGTTAATTTTCCGATTAATTTGGGCGAAACGGAGTTTATCGTTTGCCACACGTTGACTTTCCTCGAAGAAAGGAAAAATCGATTATTTTCCGATCGTTACTGTGACCCTCTCCATTAATTAAGAAAACCGATTACGAATTGGCGGGAAAAACAGCCTGCAAAATGGATTTTTCGCAGTGGAGAGTTTGAAGGGTGATTATGATACATATCAGAATAACACACGAGAAAAACTGAAAGGTGAGGTACGTGAGCTTAAGAAATAGTAAAGGATGGCTCCATTGGAAGCCTTGTACCAAAGTGGAAAGCGTTAACGTCAGTCATGGTTACAAATTAACACAGCGGTCTGAATTAATTTTTCACAGCGGTGAAGTTTAAGAAAGATATTTTCAAAGATCAAATTTACTCTTCAACATTTTATAGGTAACTGTAGAGATGAGCAACTTTGATGACCAGGCCAAATTAATAAGTTTTCAAGCCCCCTCGGGCTGGACTTAATATTGAAGATGGAAGTTGTAAAGCTCTTGTGGCAGAAATTCAGTTTTCTTAAGATGTTCGCTTTTACTACAGAGTTGCGCAAACTTCAACTTCATATATGTATATTAATAAGCGTTCTGAAAAAGCTCTACGGACTTGTGAGAAAGGGGGCCGGAAGTCATATTTCCACGTGACGCCACCATTTGAGCCGTGAGTTAATCAGCAAACTATAATTTACAACACGATCAAGAAATAATCGAATTCCTATTTCCGAATTAAATTTAACATATCTTCCATTGCTAGAACTCTCAATATGAAAATCTGGCTATATTTGACGAAGAATTTTGATGCAGAAACAATCCCTTAGATGTAACATCTGCTAATTCCAAGCTCTTAATTACATCTTGATCATGTCAATTTCTGTTTCATCGCCGTGATAAATTATTTCTATCAGCTGATGACGCAATAGGTTCATTACGAGATATCTTTCTTTCGAATTTTGAATTTATTGAAAAATCACAACTAATACGCTTTGACGAGTTATTATGTCCATTAGTTTACTATACAATTACTACTCTCAAAATGTTTTTCGCAAATCGAACGCAGAATCTTACCTTCTTTACTCTTACGATGGTCAACGAAACTTAATAAACGAATATTAACGTCTTTCTCAAGGTACCTTGTCAATCACACAATATAAATATATTCTTGAAGTGTAAATGACAACGTCCGTCACAACTCCACAGCTCAGCTAAACGCAAGCTACCAATCACGTCAACTTTCAGTAAGTAAGACTCACACAGCACTACCTTTTCATGTAGAGGAAATTATGTAGATACAATATTGGCAAGCAATCACGCATACAATTCCAACAGTTCACAATGATAGTGACAATAAAAAAAGGAAAAAAAAAACTTAACAATATTCAAAACCAGGAATATCACAAATTTTGTACGACACGTATTTGCAATAAAATTTAAGTATAAAAAAACTTCATAGAAAAGGGAATATATACTGTGGTGGCAACGATCAAGACATAGTCATATAAGTTCTCTCCTTGTCTTTCGAATGGCCTTCGGGCCAGACTCGAAACAAACTCCCAGATCCCCTAACTTGTGAAAACCCCACTGCTGCTTGTGGCGCATGCTAAGGGACGTTCAGCTGTCATGGGTTTTCAAACAGGAATACTCTCCTTTTCATTTGAGCTGCCTGTTACACTAAATGAATATTTTTCTAAAATTTCCGCAATTGATATGAACTGTGCATTTTAACGGACATTTTACAGCTGCAACCAATTATTAGTAATATCTTCAATTAATGTATTGCCAAACCTTCGTTCATTGTAGAACCATTATAAAGTTTCGCTGCAGGAACTTCTCTAAACATATCTCTCGAACGTGACTCTCTGGACATGTTTGTTTTAATTCAGCTCATAATCATCCATACTTACCTAAAATACTTTAAATAGTTTCAGTTTTTATTCGCCTTAATTCAAATAAGTAATATTTTAAAACCCCTTCAATGGAAGACTTCAAAGAATAAGTTGCTTTCGCTTTCCTCTAGTGTGCCAAACCTTTGTGACAGCTGCGACTCACGATTGACCAGGAAACGTCTTGAATGACTTTTCGATAATTAAAGGATTTTCTTCCTTACGGAGGTTTAGGGAGTTTTCATACTGTAATATCTTAGCAAGATTTATTTTCAGTATTCTCTATCTCATCTTAATGCGATACAAACTGTAAGCCTGTACCAAAAATGAAATATTAACCAGTTTCTTCGTCCGTCGCCGCAAGAAGCGTCGTGGTGCAAGTCCATCATTTAGCGTCATTTCCAATTCAAAGAAGGATTTACTCTTGAAAATGAAATCCGCACTTTACGTCTCGTGGATTTCTCTTTTAACATTCCCGTCTACATCCCTTGCCATCATTATGAGCTTCTCTTCCTTCCCTTATTTCATTCAAAGGAAACCACACGTCTTTTCTCAGCTCTGCTTCCACTCTACCTTGGCTTTCTTCACTTTCGCCCACCATCTTGAATGCTCGAGACAAAGGCGCTCTTTATCCAAAAGAAAAGAAAGGGCTCGGAAATGAGTTTTGAGCGATTCAAATCACATTGTTTTCGTTTAAGGTACTCCTTGAATTCTAAATTCCTATTTTGGAAGAAGTCGTTTCCAAATTGATTAACGAATTGCGTTAGAAAATTTGTATTTAAGGAAAATCTAAAGTATGAAAATGCAACTAGAAGGATATGATTACATATAAAATTTGATTTGATGAATGGCGTATCAAAGAAGAATTGCCATGATGTCGATCTTCTTTTGTAAGAGATTAGAGGAGAATAAGTATTAAAATATATGTTAACCCAAATGTTTAGCTGAATTAGGTATGGTAATTCATAGAATTATCTTTCTTTCGCGTTACTCACATAATTTATTCATCAGTTTAAATCCTGCTGCGGTATGACTAACGTCAGGTCTTAACCATTAATTTTATGGAGTTAAAGTCACGGTTGATTCCATCAATTTTATTTTAACATTTAGTTACAATATAAATGTAGTAATCATATTTATAAACAAAACAAAATACGTGTTCACAATTATTTATTTTTACCTCCTGTTGCACAGCCATGTATCTTATTAGATAAGTCTTTAGAGATAGTTCCACAGCCTAGAATTTACCTCTCAACCAAAAAAATAATCGTCTTCCTTTTTTCTAACGATATCCAACCGATAATTTCTAATAATTTTCTTACTCAATCCTAAAAATAATAAATTCAACTTAGCCACTTTGTTTTGATTGAGAAATTCGAAATTTAAAAATCCATAAAACTTCGGACTGGCCATTATAATCAACATTTCACATTAAAACAAGCAAATTCCTTAGTCACAGAACCATGAAAACATTCATACATGTAAGTCGTTTTAGTAAACCCAAACACATTACTCCGAGTGCTGAAAGTGAAGCCTCTCTTTAGAATCATTTATGCACTACATGTAAATATGGAGTTCTAAAATTTTAAGCGCATCCCTAAACGTTTCCCTTCGGTTCAGCCGAACGGAAACGTACATCCCTACGGACGTCTTTTATTTGTGAATTTTTCACAAACTGATGTCTGGTTTCAATCGCGTTATTGCGCAAGGCTGAAATTTTTTTATTGGTTCTGATGGCCTCAGTTACGGAAATATTCTCTGCAAACAAGAGTGTAAATCCATTGGAAAAGAATTAACGGAAAAGGGGGCATGTGAAAGGAAAATAGTTGATGATGAGGTTTCTATATAGATTTTGAAATTGACTTGAGACTAGTGTGCCCAGTGACCGTTGGTGCAAGAGCGGTACATTTACTACTATGAGGACAAAAATCAGGTACAACCGGGACATGAACAGGACTTTACCGGGACATATGATAACAATGCTCATGTTCAGTCATTGTTGTAGTTAGGGGTAGAGAAATACTTGTAATGATCTCCTCATTTTCGTTTCCCTGATTATGCTAATATAAAATGGGTTTTTAATGTACTTATCGTTAAAATATTGAAATCTTTAAATATTGAATAAATATTCTCATGCCAAGATCGGTGATTGTCTGACTGATCCACTACATCTTATTTTTTGCTGTCCGGAGTAGTTTCACTTTTCTGCAACATAGCAACAAAAAGAAATCCTTTAGCAGGGTTATGAGATATTTAGGTTGAGACACTCTTTTATATGATGAAATGAGTCTTAGTAGCGCTCATATTATGCTTACAATAAACACAATTCAGTTGCAAAAATGTCCCAGTAAATTAAGTAAAA
Organism: Ladona fulva; assembly: GCA_000376725.2. Classification (NCBI taxonomy): domain Eukaryota; kingdom Metazoa; phylum Arthropoda; class Insecta; order Odonata; family Libellulidae; genus Ladona; species Ladona fulva. Next base: position 913,074 of record KZ308282.1, on the reverse strand, counting down.
CTAATAAAAACTCTATTAGAGAATTCCAAAATAACTGGGACCCAAAAATACTATTCGGAACACCAGAAGAGGTGATTGAAAGTTTAGTGAATGGCTTTGAGCAGGAAAACAAACGTGTAAGCAGATATCTCAGCAGAGCAAGCATTAACTAAATGTTACTAAATTTGCATAATTGTCATGTATTCTGTCTTTCGACAGGTACCATGCACCAAAGAAGTGTCCAATTCGTTCTATCCCCCCTCTTTGGTCTCTTAGTTGCTTTACTTCATCTATCATTTTCAGCCTTCTTTTTCCTCTTTTCTCCTTCCACTGCTACCTTAATTTCTATAGTTAAAATCCCCTTCCCTCTTCAAGTTTGTCCGATCCAGTTCCCTTTTCTCTTCTGAATTGTGTTTAGTAGTGTTTTTCCTCCCTAGATCTCCCTAGAACCACCTAAATTTGCAAATCGTACGAAAAAAAAGTTCTCTCGATGGTTACCCTAAGTAAGAAAACGAGTTATCCGAAAGTAATCACTATAGGTTAACGACGTCCTTGAATGAATATTATTAGATTTTCGACAAAAAATCTGCCATTCGATGAAATCGTGAAGCACACTGTTTCGTTCACATCCTTTGGAAATCGCGGCGCCATTAAATTAACGACACCAGGAGGCGACGGTTCTTTAATCCTTCTCCGACATTTTTACTCCACGTCCATTTCCGATTAATTATGAAGCCATGCGGCGAGCGAACGAACCCTTGGATCAGCGGGCTAAATGAAACACGGCTAACGGAGAAAGTTTCGACAGGAAATTCTTCACTTGTTCTTTTAGAAGCTGGAATTCTTTTTCCTCTTTCAATACGTTTGTGAGTAGCAGATGACCCGAAGCGCTTAAGATCTACCAATTAACTTTTGGAACTCGCTTTTTGTAGTGCTAAAAACAGTTGCTGTGATACACTCTAATGCATAATATTGAAATATCTGGGAGATCGAGACTTTGAATAGCCCTGTGTCTATTCCCATATTATTTTCTGCATCTTTCCATGAATATGTTAGAAAAAATTTAAAATGGAATTCAAGCAGAATTATTGCAATATCAGGCCCTTTCAACAGCTCTGTACTTTCATATTATTCTCTGCGTCTTTCCAAGAACATGTTAAAAATAATTTTAAATAGACTCAAGGCAGAGTTAATCTCTTATTTTTCAAATATCATTACAAAAACCACAAGGAAACTTGACTCCTTTGTAGGCAGGAAATGAAAATTCAAGAATTAAAAAAAAATTCTCACGCTAGGCAGGTATTTTATATGAATTTCTTTTCGAGCTTCTTTGCCGCTCTTCAGATATCTCTCCATGAAGCAATTTCTCTCGAAATTCCAGCTCGTTCCTTTTGATCTTTAATATCTAATTTTAATATTTTTAGCTTCCGTTATTCTGGAGGAAGGCATTATTAAAATCCTAATATATCTTTCTATCACAAGATTTTACCTTGTTATCGTATACATACACAGATTACATTTTTTTATTTAACTATTATTATTGAACTTTGTAATTATTGAATCATTTTCATTAACCTTTATTGAATAAACTGTATAACTCTATCTAATACAAAACAAATGAACTTCCATCAAATAAGCAAAAACACGGTTCGGTTCAGCGAGTTTTTTAGAGCACTGGTTGTAATCTATAAAAGTTTCATCCCGGATGGAATGAGATGATGGTGGAATTCTTCACATTATTCCTGCTGGTCTTTATAGTTTATTTAGTAAAAAAGCGATTCCAAAAAATGATGGGTGTTTTTCCGATAAAGCATATTAATACATGTCATTCTGAAAATCGTCAACAAAAAACGTGAGGGGTTATTGAGGCATGATGGGAAAATATAGAATGGAAATTTTCACCAAAAATCCGGACAGTTACATGTATTATTCTTAATTGCAGGCTTCGAATGATCATTTGATTCGCTCCTTTTTAAGGTTCCTTTGTATGGCTGCGATGTAGTTAGATTTGAGCGTGATCTGGTTGGATTCTTGCGTTTTACTGCGTCGTTCCCGACCTCTTTTATCCGACTCAATCGTATTTGCTTTGCAGGTATCTCTTGAGCCGCCGAAGCTCTTGATAATCTCAACCAAAAATGACTCCTTTCACGAGCGAGTACTCAAATCGTCATGGTCGTCACGAAGAAGGCGATTTTTCCATTCGTCCGAAATGGTTCTTAAACCTTGTCCTCCGCCGATTTCCATCCAAACGGCCCGGTTTCGATTTCATGGGTGGTAAAAAAGTCCCATCCACCGGCAGTTCCATCTTGCGGTATCTCTCCGAAGCTGGCTGGAAACACTTATCGGCGCCGCTGTTCTTAAAGGGCCCCGAAATGGGCGTGGCCCAGAGCGCCAATTCGTAGCGAATTAGCCCAATCTCCTTTGCTTTCCTCCCCCTCATTTTTATTGCTCTCACGCCTCTCCTCTTACTCTCCTTGTTCTCTCGCCTTTTTCCCTTTATCTTTTCTCTTCCCCCTATTCTGATAGTCCTCCGCTCACTCTACTTCGCCGATTTAGTAACATTTATTGCTGGATTCCTTCCATTCGGAAGTGTTACGGCTTGCGGTAAAATGCACTTTTATGAATGTGATATTTATTCAAATTTGAGGACTCGGAATGGCTGCATTGTGGTTTCATTGGGAGTAATGTAATCTGACCCGTGTCCGACCAACGCGGGAAGTTCAAAAGTGCACAAACACTTCGAATGATGACCCGCATACATTAAATATTTTTATTTAAGTAAGATTGCTATTATTATTATTATTTAAGAAAGATTGCTATTTAAGACGGAAGAATATTATAGCACCAACTATAAATTTCAAATATAATTTTTACGAGTATAAGGGCGAAAGGTCCACTTGAATGAATGTGAAAAATATGTAACATTAACACTATCAGTAATGAAAAACGTGTTATGTCAACATAATTTTAAAAATTCAAAAGCAAATAATCGTTTTACACTTTTCATAATACAATATCAGTTAAATCGACGCCGCTTAAGGTATTATTGTTGTAAGGTACTTGCGAATTGTTAATAAGCGTAAGAGAAATTTCTCTATCAAATAAATAGAAATATAAATAATGAATGCTCAAGTTACTGGACAGGTGATATAAATTTCGCGATTCAGCATAAAATAAAAAGATAAAGTTTAAAAAGGGGGGGTTATCCATTGAATGCTTAAAAATCAAGAACCTTGGAGAAAATACATTTAAACCAAATTTGATTCCTTGGTTCTGCTTCTCTGGAAAAAAAAGGTAGCTCTATATATTTTTTCGTAACCCATGGCAACCATGCAATATATTCTTTTTGCTAGATCTCTGTATTTAAGGCCGTGATGTCAATATGATGAACACGTATAGAGGCTCATTCTATAAAAGTACAAAATCCTTCGTACGCAAGAGTGAGTATTAGGTAGGAATGACGTTCCGAAGTAGAGCGAAGATGATTGTTTATCGCTTCCACCGCGGAGATCCGGATTCCAATGGACACGCCCCTCTTAAACCGCTCTCATCCGAGGAAAAAGGTAAAAGAATTCTTCTTTTAAAGAGACTTTTGCCAGCAATCTCGTCGTCGTCGACGGAATCCTCGCTCGAGATTGGAAGTGTCTCCGATGTGTTTCGCTTCCTCCCCATCCACACTTCCCTACGTCATTTCTTTCAGCCGCAATATTGTTTGAGGACTAAAACAGTCGATGTTTCCATTCTTCCTGAAATCGCCGATCGATCCTCCTAATTGCGCATTCCGCCGCTCCAACCGCGCGTCGCTTTACTCCGTTTGCGCTATTTATGTTTGGCCGTAATTACCTATTCGCATTCTTAAAGCAGTTGCGCCGAAATTATGATGCATTGGATAAGAAAGCGTTTTCCGTCATGTTGTGAAGTAAAAGCAACAAGTTCCCTTCCCAAGAAACGACTGGGAACTGCAGAGAAGAATGGGACTCCTTCATCTCTCGATTATTCACGGAAATTAGTGGAAGTGCTGACGGAAAAATTAGCTCGCCCGCAAATATGGAACAGTCAAATTATGCGCAAAGAATGCGCGAAAGGAAATGCGCACGAAAAACGAAATTGTAGAAGGTGGAAAGTTATTTCTGCAGTAATTCTGTACTTGAATATTAGTAGTAGTAGTGGTAGTAGTAGTAGTAGTATTGTTAAAAGTGCTTCGACAGCTGAGGTAATTTCGCACATAGGTCCCCACCGGGAATCAAACCAGCGACCGCTTTCGCCGAACTAGAACGCGTTGCACTCTTGGCTATCCGGGAGCCGTTGAATATTATTGCTACAGTATCTGTCTCTCCTCTATACCTTACCGTATTGACAGAACAATATGATTCTGTACAGTATTGAAATTTATCGAAATTCAATAATACAAAGGATAATTACGCTCTGTTGTAAGTATGGTATACTTAAAAATAATAAATTCGCCTTTATTAATCTGGTGTATTTTACTCCAAGGTGGAGCATTCTTACAATAATCCCCTTTACCAACACACAAAAAACTAAGTCCATGCCTATGACTAGGATTCGAATCTGGAACCTCAGTGTAGCAAGGTTAGTATACTAACCACCACTCCACCTACTATTGCTCAATAGTGTAAAAAAGTATAATAAATAATGACATTATAAGCGATTAAATCAGTAGAATTAGTCTAGCGCCAAAATAATGCTTAAACTTTTCAGCAAGAACCCTAGTGAATTAAACGCGAATGAATAATTAGATTGTACTGAGGAATTTGATTGAGAATACTATCTCACTACTACGAGCGATTAATGTATCGGTACCGATCAATAAATTTAAGCAGAAGGCAAATAAAAATTATCTAGGAAACAATCATCAACTGGAAACGGACGGGAATAATTTCTAAAAAGTAATGAAGAGTCAAAAGTATCATCAACATATTTTCGGTGAGCTAATACATAAGGAACGTCCATTCAAATATAAGAAACAAAATTCTACTTATATGAAATAAAGATGATTTGCATTTTCATTATAATACTTCCCACGGTGTTATTTCTAGTTTTGCAAGTGACTCTTTTCAGTCGATAAGAAATTCGCCGCAATTTTTCAACGCTTGGAAATAGGCGTCTTCGGTGGCAAAGCACTTCACACCGTCTTGTCTACTTCCTCATTCCGCCTCTGAGATCTGTTTCCTTTCATAGCGATTGTTTCCTCGGAGTGGACCCAAAGTAAAACTCAGCGTATCTCTTCTCCCTTTCCCAGAGCTTTTGATTGTCTCCGGCGCTCATTATGTTTTCTACTTTTAATCCATTCCCCGCTTCATTACACCTTCTTTACGCTCGCCCGCTAAGCTTCTTTCCTCTTCTCCAAACTAGTTCTTCAGATTAAACTTGGACAATTATAGAACGGAATGAAGTTGCTTGGATGTTATCGCTGTAGTCGGCGTTAATGAATTATGGAAACGCTCGCATGTATAATTTAATCTCCTTCCATTTCTTCCTTCATTTATTTTATTTCGTCTCCCATTTAATTGAAAACGTTTTCTAATGAAATAAATCCCGGATTACGCGGTCGGTCTCGTCGTGCGCGGATTTGCTCCGCCGTGACTCTCTTGTTTCATTCAAAAGTTAATGGCGCTATTTTTACTTTCCTCGATCATTTAAATGCATTTCTGCACTGCACAAACAAATGTATTCTTGCTTTACGAAGCAAAAGGGATACGATTTCGGATGCTTCAAGTTAAATTTTCGGCTGAAAGTTGTTAAGGTGCTCTGAAGGTTCATTCTACTTTTTCGTCATCTTAAATGTATGCGACGAAGTGGCATTTCATTCACTGATCTTCAAAATGACAAAAATGGTTTATAAAATTCTCCGTCGACATTTATTACTTTTATGAAACTCGCGCATCATAAAGAAGCATACTGTCAAGGAAAAGAACGTAAAAGGGGAAAATGAGGGGGGAAAAGAAATCCAAAATATTGCCGATATGCGAATCCTGGAGAATAATTTATCTGTATTAAACTTATCAAATATATTAAAGCTCGTATTAATTTTAGAGTTTAAATAGTTATATGATATCGCCATTTTGAAACAAACATTGTGGGACGAGATGCTGTAATAATGACATGTTCGAAGCAAAAAAGGAATTAATATGTACCAATAGCTTTCAATACCTTCAAAGACAATTTCTTTTATAGAAATTCTTTTAGAAAAATAAATTTATTAGTGCTATCTGCATAAAATACTCGTATATGTTTTTATTTTGTGCCATCAACTTTGGTGATCTATTTTTATAATAGGATCTTGACTACATGTGAAACCAAATTCTCCATTGTTATCTTAAAGTCTTGATAGCTCTTTTATTCTTTCTAAGCTTCTTTGTCGGCTGAAACCTTTCCTATCCATTATTTCTTACATTTTGCCTTTCTTTGGATAACCTTTTCGATAATGCTCCCTATTCTCAGATGATGACCTTTCCTACACTATCCGGTATTTTGCTGCTCATCCTCATCTTATTGAATCGCTCTAGTGGATACTATTTTATATAATTACTCCGTATTTTCCATGGCTCATACTATTGTTCATTCTTCTGTAGATAATGTATCTGTCTGTGAATTTATCAACATGGAGTCGAATAGAATCTTCATCCCTTCCATCATCAGTTACAAAAAGTATTAGAGAGAAAAGGGATGTGACAACTTGAAAAGATGGGGAGTGAGGTAGTTTACCCTCGCTTTCATCGCTGAGTCGGAACGCTCTGAATGGGAAAAGTCCTCGTAAGTGAGGCGCAATGAATTAATGACGTTTCCGTAGTGATCAATAAGGAGCCTAGAAGAATGTTATCTTAGTATCACTCATAAGTTAATTGACCATCATGAGTAAGAGTACGGCAGTTGTAAAGCAAAGGTCCACTTCCCTATATATTGTAAAGAAAGGCAAATTTTAAACATCCTTAAGACATGGTAGCATGAAATTATTTAGTCTATAAATTCGATATCGATGTTCCCAAGGTCATCGAGGTCAGGAAGGCCGGAACGGACGCGGAAAACTATTCTCATCCACAACTGTCCCCAATTTTCTATGACTTAATGGATTGAGGATTTTGTCTTCGTGACTGCTTTCATCGAGAACGAAGTAGATTAACAACCAATATATCGCATCCTTTTAATTCTTCGAGTCATCAATAAACACATCGTCTTTAGTGACAAGCATTTTGTTAAGCTCTATTTGTAATTCCAGCCGATACAAGCTATCGAGAGGTAAATGCGGAATCGATACATCGCTGCGTCCAATCGATAGCTCGACCCAGAGGCTGCTTCAATCTCCTCTTCCCATATTTCATCTCCCGCTGAGACTATCCCCAGATTCGTTCCGCTTCTCCTCATTGCTTTCTCGCCCTTCCCTAATGCTCTCCTCACATTTCTCATTCATTTTTCCATTTCCATCGAAACGTGAACGAGATAAACTCGCGATACATTTCCTGCCTCAACAGAATATCGCTCGATCGCTTTCACTTTTCGTCGTGATTTCACTCCGCCAGACGAGTTTCAAATCACTGAACGAGAGTACCCAACTTGCATGAAAGACATACCAAATCTTTTACGCTTCACTTTAATTTTCTATGGGTATTCACCGCATTTTGATTTTTTTAGCTGTAATGATGATCGAGATGGTTTAGAACGATATGATTTTACTTATTTTCCCCATGAATAGCAATTGCATTGCTTCAGCGAAACAATGCAGTGAAAGTAAGTCGGAAATGGTAAGAGCATTATTACATTCTTCATGTGAGCAATAATTACGTAAGTAAAAATTTCAGTATTTGTTAGTATAACTCTCCAGGTTCTGTAGGCTTTTAACAGAGGTACTCTTTCAACTAGGGTTAAAATTACTATTACTTAGTTACTAAGCGACGATATTCTTGACTTGAATGTCTTATCCTCAGATGAAAATCTTCTGATGACGGTCTGCGTGTGAAATATTCAGGCTGAAGGACGGTTAGGAATTTAAACGCTTCTTTTCAACTACCAAAGCTTTCGAAAGAAAGAGAGATTTACCAGGGAAGATGAGGAGTGAAGTATTCTGCGTTAGGGTTCCTAACTCAGCCATAATCTTGTAATCGGAACAATTCCACATAAGTGCAGCACAAAGAATTATGATTAACCTTTCTTCAATTGTAGAATTAAGTTAAGAGTGATTACGATGAATGCCATTATTCAGCATCTCTCACACCTCGGCATCTTTTACAGCCATGAATTTGGCTGAAACAAAAGTAAGATAAATTTTCCTCGAACCTGTACCAAAAGACAAATGAGTCATTTTTCCAATCACCAGAAGCAGAATAAACTTCACAGCTGCTCTTCCATGAATCAGAATCTGTTCACGGAAAAGAGAATTTCAAGTGAAGTGGAATTCGACTCGAAGACAGTGGAATCATCGAAGTGAAAATTAGGATTAAAAATTTCGTGAAAATACTCAATGGAATCTGCAGAATCTTTATAGGAGATATTGTGTGATAAAATAAATGTTAGAGATTTAATTGAAACCTCTGTCCTACAAGTCCCAGGTTTCTTTTTTGCAAATTGTATCTTTTCAGATAAAGAAGTTACGAAGGTTGGTGCGATAAATTTGAGGGAAGACTGAAAAAAGTTATCCATAGATAACTATAGAAATAATATCTCTGGGAAGAAATATGATACTAGGCGAGAAAATGCAGGTGTAGCGCCTGACATGTAAGACAAAAAATGGGTGAGATTAGAACAGAAGGGAGATTCCCGAACAGTAGAATATTTGTTGCTACGTGAAATTAGAACTCTTGCTAAAGAAGTTAATGATCTACAGCTAATAATCTGCATATTCAATGGGAAGGTAAAGGATTTAAAACTTTTTCAAACTTGCTCAGAAACACCATCTTTTGAAATTATCTTGAAGATATAGCAACAGTAGAATTCTTTGAATTTATGGCGAGATTAAAAAGTCTCTTCTTCTATCCAACTCAAACCATTTAACCTAACACTGATGCTTCAGGGTGTACTATCCCCATATCATTACAATACAAATAAATGATCTGCGCTAAAATTCTAACATTGCAAAACTAGATCTGAAAACCTTCCGGTTGTATAGAAGGATCTACAACCGGAAATGAGAATTTGAACAATAGAGTAGAGATTTGAAACATTCTTTGAGCCGATAGGGGGCAGCTCCAGAGGTCAAGTGGTGACCAGACCAAGGAAACCTTCAACCTCCTGAAAAACTTCTTTCAGAGTCATTCCCAGAAGTTTATCTGGAGGTTGACGGTTCCCTTGATTTGGTCACCACTTGAACTCTAGAGCAGCGCCATGTCGGATTTAAGAATATTTCAAAACTCTACTCTATTGTTCAAAAGTTCTAAATTCGCATATCCGGTTGTGAATCTTACTATACAACTGCAAGGTTTGCAATTCTGATTTCGTAACGTTAGGAATTCACCGCAGATAGAGTTTTTGATAAATAGTTTTCCTCAATTACCAAGACATTTTCATTGAAAAGATTTCTCAACTTTTGCCTATATTCTTAGACATCTAGTTATATTTCTCCATAGCATTTATGTATAGGGTTAAGATATTATATAGCTTTTAAATATAATAATAATAATAATAATAAGCTTTATTATAATGCTCTAGGTACCATAACCCCTATGAGCAAGGAAGATACAAATTAATTTGGCTTGTGGTGTTTGTTGTACAGAAAACAAAAAAATATATAATATAAGCAGAACAGGGAATTATAAACAATTTGGTTACATAGTGATACATACAATTAAAGACATGAGCTGCAAAACAGGAAAATATGACTGTAAACAAAAAAAAAGTGCTGATTTTCAAAATATAATTAATTAAAGACAGAAAAGTACAAAACATAGATGTGAATATTGACAAAAGAAATTAAGAGATTGATTGAAATTGGGTTTGAGTCTGTTAACAGTTGGTGATTAGATAGTCGAAGAGCTTCGATTTGAAGTTCGTCAGGGTAGCAGTGACCTTTAGTTCGTCGGGCAATGTATTCCAAATATGGGAGGAGTAAACCACAAAAGACTTTTGTAGAGTAGAGGTTCTATGGGCTGGGATGTAAAGATTTGAGGGGTTACTTCTTGTGATCATTGTGCGAGTCGAAGGTGCATGTGTAAAAAGGGCTAGAAGATAACCCGGCTCCTTATTTTTAAACAGAGAAAACAAAAAGGAACAGATGAGGTATTTCCGCCTAGTCGCAATGTCAAGCCAGCGGAGTTTAGCTCTATAGGGAGAGATGTGTACGTCGCGGCGGAGACTAAAAATAAAGCGTAGGCATGAGTTTTGGAGGCGCTGTAATCTGTCACTTAATTCTTTCGACAATTCGCCAAAAACCAGGGTGCAGTAATCAAAATGAGGGAAGATTAGAGAAATGACCAATTGTTTCCTTGTGTGTACTGGTAATATGTTGCTTTTGGATTTTAACAGGTAAAGTATTCTGTTGATTTTATGAGAAATGGCATGAATTTGGTCGTGCCAAGTTAATCTATTATTAATAATTATTCCCAAGTTACGAACAGCATTGGAATAAGGGATGCAATTATTATCAATTTTTATGTTGGGAATAGCATCGAGGTCGATTTTGTTAATAAGTTTTGGAATCCCAGTGATGATTGATTTGGTTTTAGATGTGTTTAAAATTAAAAAATTCTGCATTGCCCACCTAGAGACTGCATTAACATCAATTTGAACTTTGGTAATGGCATCATTAAGTTCTTGCAAATGACAATGATAATAAATTTGAAGGTCGTCTGCATATAACATGTATTTACAATGTTTTAAACATTTTGTTAGATCCAATATGTAAATTGAGAACAGGAGCGGGCCTAAGACAGACCCTTGAGGAACGCCCTGCGTAACAGACAGCCACGAGGACAAGTTACCGTGAGAATCCTTAACTGCTTGTTGTCGTTCATTCAAATATGATGCGAACCAGTTCAAAACAGAAGCAGAGAAGTTAAGGCTTTTCATTTTACTAAGTAGAAGAGCATGGTTAACCCGGTCGAAAGCCTTACTAAAATCGAAGAGTACAAGAATTGTTACCATGGATTGATCAATAGCTTTGCGAATATCATCTGTGACTTTTATGAGTGCAGACTGTGTACTAAAATTCTTGCGGAAACCAGATTGAAAGATATCAAATTTGTTGTTTTTAATAAGGTAATCAGTGATCTGATGATTAACTATACCCTCGAGAACTTTGGATAAGGTGCATAGTAAAGAAATAGGACGATAGTCGGCTGGAGAAGAGGGGGTTTTAGTTTTTTTTATTGGCAAGACTAAGGATGACTTCCATTGCGAAGGGAAAGTTGAAGACAGTAAGGAATGGTTAAAAATGTCTAGAATAACTGGCAGAAGTGAGCCACCGGCTTTAATAATGAGGTCGATAGAAATTCCATCGACACCCACAGAATTAGATTTAGCTCGGCGAATAAACCTACTTAAAATATCAGGAGTAATATATTTAAAATAGAAAGTATTATTATAAACGGGGGTTAAGGGGTCGATTGAAGAAATATCAGGAACTGGATGGCAGACATTTGGTGAAGGAAGATTTGTAAAATAATCATTAAGTTGATTTAAGGTGAATTCGTGCGTAGGTGTGTTTTCTCTTTGGCGGATTAAGCCAAGTTTCCGAAGTTGCCGCCAGACGTCATTTTGGTGTGAGTGCAACGAAAAGACAGCAGAATAATAATTCGCCTTAGATTTAACAATGAGTGACTTGACTACATTTCTACAGATTTTAAATTTCTGCAGAGTCGAATGGTTTCCGGACCGGACAAAAGACCTTCGGAGTTTATTTCTTTTCTTAATGAGTTTTCGGATTTCATCTGTGAGCCAGGGGGCAGGAGGTCTTTTGAAGAACCCAGTTACGTACCTACTGCTGTATCAATTTAACGTTTATCTTTTGTTTTAAATGAATGATAGAGAAAAATGTACCTTTCATGAAATGTTCCCTTTTTTGTCGATAGAATACCTACATTTACATCCCTATAAACACTCTGCAAGCCGCATTTCGCTATTACGCTAACATGTTTTACGCATTGTAAACCGCATGTAGCAATTATCAACAAATATATTAACAGATAGCCGAGTCCTATTCTTTTCATCCAAAATTCTGTTTCTAGTTACTCTCTCTTAATTATGTATTCGCATCCTTTCACGAGGGTCATTGACATTAAAGATAATTCATACATTCCGTGGTATAAACTTATTAACAGTAGAATTGGTGAAATATCTAGGAGTAACCCCCACGAATAACTTAACATGGAGCACACATATCCATGACATACGTGGAAAAGCCCTTAAGAAACTCGCCTTCATTAAGAGAATGGTCGAAGCGAAGAAAAAGTTCGGGAGCCGATATCCGCGTCATTTCGCGTTAGTTAGGCCTCATCCTGAGTATTCGTGTAGTGTATGGGACCATGCCTATAAGAGTTGCATTCTAGAATTAGAACAAATATAGCGAAAGGTGATACTTTTTGTGAAAAGTTACCACGATAAATCAGAGAGCGTTACTAAGATGCTTCAGCACTCAGGGTGGGAATCTGTAGAGGTTAGAAGATATAAGCAAAAGATTAGTTTACTGGATACATACAGAGAAAGCACGTTCAGAGATGATGTAGCCGATGTAATGTGTCTATCATGTTGTGTAGGCCGTTCTGATACTGCGAGAAAGATCAGGAAAATAGACGAATCGATTCAAAAGCTCATTTTCCGCGAACCGCGAATACGCGAAAGTAATCGATTAAGGAAAAAAAGTCATGGTGAATACACCCCCTGCCAAACGCCGGAAGGTGGCATGCAGGGTACTTACATAGACGTACTAGATATGTGCTTTCGTCGCAGCAACTTTCCAGAGATCCCTTTTTAGCGGCAAATTCAGTAAATATTTTTTCACAAATACTTTGTCTTTGTTATCATCTCCATTTGTTAGGTGTTTATCATTATACTATATTATAAATATTTTTTCTTTCTAATATTATATTTTATTTATCTATCTCTATTTCAAAAGGAAAACAACATTTCAAAGAATTGGCAGCCACTCCTTGAAAATAATATTTAGGTTGCCTTCCGATCCTTTGTAGCATCTTCGACTACTTCGGCCGTGACTTTTTCGGTTGGATTCCATGAAGAATGAAGAAAAACTGTTTCCCTTCACTTTTAGGAACAGCAGGAGATCTTAAAGAGCCTTTCCTAGCCAAACATCCATGTCATCAACCTCTTCCCCTCCGCCTCACCATTCCTTTCCGCTGTAATTAACGCTCTATCTTCCACCCAGAACACCATCACTTAACTATTCACCTCATCCACTACCTCCTCTCTTCTGTGCGCTATATGTATTTTACTCCGCTGACTCTACTCTATCACCTCGTCATGACTTGGGTTGATTTTCAGTTAAATTATTATAACAAACAGGGCATGCAAACAGTTTCTGTGGTAAAAGTTGATATTTTCTTCACATTCAAAAGGGGTTCTTAATAACGAAATGCTTCATCATTCCACAGAAATTAATCATGCGATATATGAGCATAAGCGAAATGTTGTTTTCGTGTAGAAGGTCAGAAAATTTTGGTGAAAGAAGAGCGAATTGTTCGGAATGAAATGTTTATAGTAACAGATTTATAGGACGGTACTTCTCCCCCGGTGTGCTAAAAGTGTTTTGTAGTTCTGAAAGCGTTCCGTTGTGTGTAATATCTCGCAGTTGCACACTCTGAAAGTTTCATATCACATACGCTAGCTATTTCCATTTTTCGTGAGGATTCGTAAAGAAATTACTGATTCATTATTTTCTACCGTTGATTTTATTTCAATTTTAATATGGGCTTTTAATAAGACAAATACATAAGAATGCATAGCTGTAGATAGTGTTGTTTTTGGGTCCGTGGTGAAATAGATTTTTTACTAACTCCGCGTTACCACGAGTAACCAACTTAGAGAGCCCGGAATAGGCAGCATGTCTTATCTGGAGTCCTTTTTGGGCCGACCTTCAGAGTTGTTTGCCTGCAGACAAGTGTCTAGTAGCGATGACCTCCGATTCCGAGACCCCTTCAATTATCCCCTTTTGACTCCCCTCTCGACAAGCCTCGCAACTCTAAATCCCACTACAGCCCTTCTCACTTAAACTCTCCCACTCACCGCATCGCTACGTCCCTAAGCCTTTCTATCTCGCTACTAATTCCATTCCTTACAACTCGTCTTACCCACGCCTCACTTCCTCTTCTCTTCCTCTCTCGCTCCAATTAGGCCTTCTCATACCAAAACTACTTTTTCTTTTTAACTGCAAACCCCGGGGGAGATTGGAAACTCTCCGAAAGAAAAGAAAGGAATTTTTCGTCTCGAATTAAAACGAAAAGGCTAGGTTTTGATTTTATGAAAAGCATTGTGATAAAGGGTTTCCGGAGAAGAAAACTCATCCGTAAACATCTCAACCTCGTTTTAAAATACGGAATGTGCACTTGATAATAGGATTTCTGAAATAAGTAATCAGAAATGATTAATTTGTCTGCGCAACTAAATAAGAGATGAATATCTCTTCTTAAATAGAACAACAAAGCAAAATGGTTACGAGCTATCTTATAGGATTATTCAGTTTATCCTTATGATGCTTTTTACACTTATTCTGTGAAATAAACCGTCGAAAGCGATGTAGATTATTGAATCGTGTTAATGAAAGTTTCTCATTTCTTTTCTGCAAAAATTCTAAAGATAATACAATGCGTCTTTATTGGGCGAAATTGAGATTGGAGAATCCCATCTTCCATTCGACTATTGTCAAATTAATGTACAAATACGAAATATAACATGATATTAGATTTTAAACTACATTATGCATAGATTTATAACGAACGCAGTGGAATAAGTAGTAGTAAATCTCATATTTCAAAAGAACTGTTCTCCGGAAGTAAAAGAAATTTCAGTTGGTCAAGTAAATGGATGCAAGCTTAATTACAAAATCTCGTGGCAATATTTAAATTTGGTTTACAAGCAACAGTAATTTGTGAAACAATTGCTTTAGCAAATATGAAGCATTTTAGAGGAGAAATATCAGATGCCGTTCATCACAAAGGATGACGATGAAAGAAAAATTATAATATAAAATAACCGCTGAGGAACCAGGAACATATTCTCCTCGTTTCCTTCTGAGTCCCTTACAAATACTACTTTCTGAGAAAGTTCTCTTCCGCAGTTACATTTTCTATTTGTTCAAAGAAACAATTGCTGATTGCTGAATAGGCATCCGGATGATACATTTTTTAGGCTGACGAGGAAAATATGGATACTCACTCGAGATCGCCCTTCAGTGATGAATTTTATTAAAATGTCATGAACCTTCCGTCATCACTTCAACTTCCATGTAAAATAGCTCTCTTCTTTCTAAGAATTCAGAAGGCCCTTGTTCTCCCTTCTTTTGCATAATTCCCCTTTCGGACACCATAAAATGCCCTCTTTCCCTCTTCTCCTTTCACGCAGCCACTTTATTGCCTCATCCCCCTCTCTTTTCTTCTTCACCCGCTATCTCCCGATTCCTCCATATCTGGCGTTCCCTTTTCCTACAAACTTGTAACACTCCACACTCGCACCATCGCTTATATTTGCTCGCCTCATTGCATCAAGAAAAAAGTTCACTCGTTGCCAAGGAGAAGGTTATCCGCGAAAATAGTACGAAATAGATAAACGCCCTCTATCGCAAAATTCTAAAGCAACGGATTCGTTACTTTAGAAAGCGGTTCACAAAGAAGGAAGTGCTTTGGCAGTCCTCAGATTCTCGTGAAAAGGTCCTGAAGTTTGAATAGGCGCCTATGAGAAATAATTTACGGATCATTTAAAGAGGAAAGGGATGAGAAGAGTTGTCTTTGAGGCTAATATTTTTTACTTTAGTATAAATAGGTCTTGCCATACGTCCCGTTTGAAGGAATTACTCGGAGAAAGAATGTAACGGTTTATAGGAAGATTTCATTGAGAAAAATCGTTAAATCGCGAATTTTTGTTAACCTGTGACGCTGCACACTCATTCTCTGGAAAGAATATGCGCGAATCGTGATATGGATCTCTCTTATACATACTCTCTTGTTAAAAATCTTGTTGTGATATAACGCTCTTGTTGTTTAAACAAATATATTTACTTTTCCCCGCATTAACTATCATTTATATTCCTTCACCCAGTTCACTAATGCGACAACGTCGCCTTGTAGTAAGTCGTGGTCTTTATTGCCTTTTATTACCTATTACAGAGGCCCCAGGCTCAAAGTTCAGATTGGGGCCCCCACCAGGAATTATGAGTAAAAATTCGAATTCTTTCATAAAATATAAAAATATGCATCCCATAGAAACCTTAGTCGCTTAACTATAGCAAGAATTAATAATGATGTTTTGAATTACAATGCATAGTATTTCTATAAATTACAAAAAATGATGGATAGACTTTACAATCTAATATATCCTAACAAAATCCACTACTTCGGCCTCAACTTTGACGTAGCTATTCATGATGAAAAGAATAAGAAACAATTATGGTAACGTGTATAAGTGTTTCTTATTCTTTTCATCACTAATATATCCTATATATATATTATGTAGATTTACTCAACGAAAATAAAATTATTTCTCATAGCGAAAAAAAGAACAACCTTCCTGAGAGTTCATTAGCTCAGATTTATTGAGGTCCTCATATGGATGAGGCCCTCAGCTTGCGCCTCTTGCGCCTAATTATAAATCCGCCCCTGATTATAATCTATGCGTTCGCTTACGGATATACTCAAGACACAATATCCTTCCTTTCTGTAAATTTGAAACGTTTTTAATATGAACACATAAATGTTATTTATCGATAAGAAAAAATAAGGGAATACTTTAAGGGAATACCTCATGATGATGTAATACGTTGAAACCTTGGTCGTGGAAGATTAAAATTCTGTGGTAACGTGTAAAGTTCTTTTTGTTGTAAAGTTGTTTTACGGTTCTCGAAAAATTCCCGATATTTTTTTATTATTGTTATATTTAGATGTTTTGAGTCTTTTTCTAGATTTGTAACTTTTAGTCAATTATTTTTTATTATTGGTGTAATATGATTATGATGTAATGTCTCTAGAGGTGGAAGAGAGGCCATTCAGGCGAAACCTCGCCGTAAGAGTAAATAATAATAATAACGGTTGCGACAAGGCCTAAAGGTCCGGTGACAATTGAATAAATTAATTTCTATAAGAAAAGTAAAATTTAATAGAACAGAAACGTCTCTATTGCGGGCGGGATTGGAACTATGAAGTCCTCTCCTACATCCATTACTCATAAATTTAATAAATCCAATTGAAAATAATTCAGTGCTCCAACTGAAAATTACCTAAACTAATGATTTGATAATTATGTAAAATCAAAAAAATCTGAGCTAGTCGAGATCAAATTCATGAAAAAAAAATCGGAAAATAAATCCGAAAGCTCTATAACATCCGAAAGAGAGGGAGAAAACAGCGATTCCTACCGGTGGAATCATCAAAGGAAAGGATTTTTATTAAGAACATTCTCAAAAATATTACCCTCTGAAAGCTTTTTTAAGCCTTTCTTAGTGAGGCAGTTCGTCATATCTAACGACCTCATCTACCCGTAAACATCTTTAGTAGTAATTAAACATGCCTAATGATTGAAATTCCAGTCAAATTTGCGGAACCACTTCACTGAAAAAGGAAAAACTCACATAAAAATAGAACATCAAACGAAAATCTTTACTGCGCCTGATGAAAATTTATTATTACGGAGCTCATGGTAATTAGTGTGAATTAATACAAAGTTTTAAAGAAAAGGAACTGAATTATCGCCGTGAAAAGTGCTTTCTGACTACTTCAACTTTGGTTTTGAATTGGTATCTGAGGAACAGGTGTTTTAGTAAAACCTAGAACACACGATGAAAATAGATTGCCTTTCGGATTAACTTAGCATCTGAGAAGTGTAAAAGTACAAAGAGTTTGCTTGATTTGATTCGTAATTGATTAATGTGCGCAGAAGTGAACAATAATTAACGCCTTTTCAACCTGCACTAACAAAAATATATATAATATCCGCATTCCCCTCTTTGTCTATATAATCCTTCTGTATGTTTCTAAATTGATTAATATGATTTTACGTAAATATATTGGATAATGAATCTTTCGCCAGAATTAGCCGATCTTAGGTAAAGTAAAGATAGACATGATGATTTGTCATTTCATTCTTAAGCATCGCATTGGCCGGTCTTTTAAAGTGAACATAACGTGAATATTAATAAAAAGTGAGGGAAAATATCGTTGCCTATACAAACTAATAGTATTATAAGATCCAACAGATTTGGGAGCGAGAGGATTCTAAGGAGGGCTAGAATAAAGGCTTTGCTTTGATCAGTGGATTAATTCTTTAACATAATGAAATAACCCCAATTGTGTCCATTTTAATAAGTATTATCGAACACAAACACAGATGACGATCACAAACCCATGCCATTGTAAGAGACGTTAATCCCGGATAACCGAGACTCGAGCCCGAGGCCACGGTACTGGAAAGCTGGAATGCTTAACATTCCTCCACAGAGATTGGAAATAACAATGACTTCGAGCAATAAAAAAGATGAAACTGGGTTTTTCGTAAAATGGTAAATGATCTCCTAGTGAAAAGAAGGATTAACTGAAAAATTAGAGGAAAAAATAAGTGAAGAAAAGTAAATATGAATGTGCAAATGACAGGCGTTACTGCAAAGTGAATAAAATGTCCAACTGACGTCTCTCGGAAGGAATGCGTATGAAAAAGAGGAAGCTTATGAAAATCACGTGATAAGACTAGAAAAGGTGAACAAAGAGGGGAAGAAGCACAAAATGGAAAACGAGAAAACAAGATGGAAAGAGAAAGGAAAAGCATCAAGAGAAAAGCGGGGACCACTCTGTTACTACGAGACCTTTCCTTGTCTTCTCATACGAATGAAGCGTTGCGTATGTTCACTTATTTAAATGAAGCAAGAGAGAAGAGCTGATATAAAAATTTCCCCTTTAAAACCTTCCGAGAATCTAAAATTAAATTTCTCGAGGACTTTTCCCGTGAAGGTATAATCTCGTAGTTTTCAGGTACAATTTGCAGCATACATATTGCAGCAAGCAATATGAACCGATGAAAGAATTTCGTTAGTTTTTTTATTGCAAATATATTCCGGCTTCATTTATTTATTTTAAAAGAAATTTCTGCGTTTTTCTCTCATAATTTCTGAGAGCATTGTTTCGTTGTTTTGCTTCCACAACAGCCAAGATACTTGATTTCCAGAGTTTAGATACGATACAAGGATTTTGATATTAGTAATACATCAAATTCATGGTAAAGAAGGAAAGTGTGACACCTGCTAAGATCAAATTACACTCCATTCTTTGCTGTGGATATAACTATCTAAATGATATCTTATTGTTTAACAATCTTTACATGGTTATTAAGATACCTATAGCAGATCATGGCTGGAAGAACTTTTGCGGGAGATTTTATATGGATATTTGAGAAACACCATTCCAAAGTTAAGTTCCTTTTCGTTGAAGCACTTCTGCATCTGTTTTGAATTATCATGGAATCTCTTTTTGTAAAGCTAATCAGATTTGAATTTGGTTTAATATATTTCAGCCGTATTTATCCCCCATTATTAATTGTAAATTCAATGCAGTTTCACCACTGGCCAAGCTGCGCTTCTCTATAAGGATACGCTAACTTAAATATAAAAAGTTTTGTTTAATCCCCTTAATTTAATTCTTCTATGGTCTTGATGGAAGAAGTTTTTCCTCAGAATGTATTTAAAACGGATATGCTTTACCATGATCACAACAAATCTTTCAATTTCCTATGCCCTTCAACAAGTTGGCATGTCATTCCAGTAATATGTTCCTCTATTTATCATGAATCACTTTTTCACGTATGGTTTTCAATTAATATCTTATTCCAAAAAAAAATAGACAGAAGTCGGCAAAAAAAATTAGTAGAAGATACCTAAAAATGGATGAAACGGAGGGTAAAAACCTAAAAATCTAAGAAGCTACTCACATCAGAAAATATTTTGCAAAGAAGGTAAGATAAATATCTAAGTGATTTCACTAAAATTAGGAACTCCAACCTAGCAAAATGAAAAGGTAACCTACGAATTATTCAATTCTTAGTAGAAAAGCACCTTAACGTGAAAAACATTTTTTTGCTCTGATTAAATGTTAAGTTAAATTAAGAAGATACTTAAGAGGGGCTCCCTGA
The DNA here is from genome assembly GCA_000376725.2 of Ladona fulva. Classification (NCBI taxonomy): domain Eukaryota; kingdom Metazoa; phylum Arthropoda; class Insecta; order Odonata; family Libellulidae; genus Ladona; species Ladona fulva. Next base: position 892,812 of record KZ308282.1, on the reverse strand, counting down.
TAGCCAAGTGGGCGACGCGTTCGACTTCGGTGAAAGCGGTCCCGGGTTCGATTCCCGTGCGAATGACCTAAGCTGTCGAAATACTTTCAACAACACTACTACTACGATATTTAAGAGAATATTTAGCAGAAGATATAATATAAGATTAAGTCTTCTATATTATAACTTGTGGTAGTATTGTTAAAAATGCTTCGACAGCTGAAGTAATTTCGCATTAAGGCCCCCACCGGGAATCGAACCCAGGACCGATATCACCGAAGGCCGAACCGAACCGAAAAATAGTGTTTCTCACTTGGCCATTCGGGATACCTAGTATAGGTTATATGATTGATTTTCGAATGCATAGTAGTAGTATTGTTAAAAGTACTTCCACAACTAAGATCATTTCGCACCTGTGAGCCCCCACCGGGAATCGAACTCAGGACCGCTTCCACTAATGGCGAACGCTCAGCCCTTTTGGCTATTCGGGAGCGCAATTATATAAGATGTCCTTCGGCGTTGCATTATATAAAGAATGGGCGAAGAAAAAAAGGGTGCGTCCTATCCCTACATTTTGTTTCATTTGTTACGTAAGCGGTTTATAATGCTTCATTACCAACGCGCCGAAGTTGGTTACGTTTAACGAGTGCACTTTCCACATAGATCCAGTACTATACCGTAGCGATTACTACTGTAAAATTTTGGTTAGCACCCTTGTGAGGCAGCAGACGTCAAGCAAGTTTATAGCATCGGTCCTTTTTCGGGATCGCCTCAAATAAAAGGAAACTCTCTAGCTTTGAGATAGCAATAGCGAAGGACCACGGAAGAATTACTGTTCCAAACAGATGGACATTCCAAACACAGCGCGTGTGAAAGGATGCGTGCTGTATAATTGACGTTGATTAAATAAAAGATTCTCAAGAGGGGCTCCGCGTGTGTATGTATTTAGTGTGCGTGTATCTAAGGATATCTTTACCCGACGACTCTCGTATTCGGGTCATGGCGGTGGAGTAAAAGGAGGAGTGACCGAATGCCTACTGAATTCCTAAAGCCTCTCTTTTATACAGTCCGTATCCTTGGAAGAGATGCTAGGGCTGGCGGTGATGTCGCTTAAGTGATATAAAAAGGGAGCGCCGCTTCTTTTTTCCGAGGGGAAGGGTTGCTCTAAGGGTTAGAGGGTCGCTCTTAAAAAGCACCTCAGGCGAATGGGGAAGGCCTTATCACCAGCCAAGCGGTGGTCTCCTTTTAAAACTCGTTATCTCCTCTCCCTTTCAGAAAGCGACCTTAATCGATTACTTCGTCCCTACGGAGGAAAAAATTATAACATCCCTTTGGAGAACAAGGCCTTCACCAAGTAGCCTTACACGTTTTTAAATAATTTTTTTCATCTTACCTCCCCGCGCTGGCTAACAAGAACTCTTGGGGAAATGTGTGCGGGGATGAAATACATTAATGGAGGTTTCGCTCTCGCATTCCTCTATGATTTAATCAACTTCTCGGAATATTTCTGAAATGTAAACACGTGAGAGTAGAGAGTGAGCGAGCAATATTCGGTATCGCATTTTCTTACTGGTACATCATGGAGTTAGAGAATGAAATACCAGCGTGTTGATTAAGCAGCTAGTAAAATAATAGTGGAATGCAGCAAAAATATTTCGTCTTTTCTAAAATGAAATATTTTGTATATGCTTTGTCATTCCATGTCAGTTGATCACCACATATTTTCCAGTGTATTATAGGTTGTGGTGAATACCTTTTATAGCTTATCGAGCTATATTATTTCGAAAAACCCTCCTTTTTATCTCTTCGTGTTTCCTCTGCCATTATAAAAGAAGCGTAATCGATCTAATAATGTTGTTGGATATGAAGTAAGCTCAATTCTACATGAGTATATTCAGCAGATATGGGTAATTAGCGGATATACGAATGGGGCACCATCTGGGTAATACGGCCTAAATACACCAGCACGTTCAACGTAGGTACCTCAAGAGATTCCCTATGCCAACTAGTATTGAGCGAGGAAAGAGTACTCTCTCTGAAAATAGGCGAATGTACGGAAGTAAAGAAAATTACACGTGAAGATCGCGAATATTTAACAACTGCAGATGAAATTAAGTGTTTACTACCAAATTCTCCAAATGGAGATTTATTTTTTCGTATCTGACAGACAGAAAAATTATAAAAGTCCCTTTTCATCGTGTTTGGGTAATTGATAGTTTATAAATGCAATTTCACAGGACTTTGAATTGAAAATTTGAGTCCAACTTCATAAAGGTACTTCAAAACTCTTTCTGAGGTACGTTTTGAGAGAAGCTTTGTCTATTGCTAGGCCAAGTCTGATCCTGAAACTATTCGTCTGGACTGGAGCTCACCAAAATCTTTGAGCATTCACGGAGCGAGGTTGCGTCTCGGATATGTTTTTGGGAAATCTCCTCTCGAATGCCTGAGAGCACACGTTGTGCAGCTGTAACCTCAATTGACATGTGATTTACGTCTCCTTCTGTAACATCGTGCTGTAGACAGGAAATTCTTCAACCTTTTTTCCTCTAAGGCACACCAACGCCTGTGTCTACATTTATAACCCACAAACCGCTGACAGTCGTGTGTTACAGGAGTTAAAAGATTAGCGTCTTTGCACTAACCTAGATTTTGCTAGATTATTGAAAATATTTCAATTTAATTTTAATAATTTAGTAACCTAATAATTTTAAGTTTGCGCTAGAAAAGAAAATTATTATGTGGAATCAAGATTGAAAAATATATCGCAATTTTCCTCGTAAAAACAGATCCACCTACAATGTAAATATATATCAATCAAATATTAGAATAAAGACAGCTCTTTCGGCCTCAAATTTGTAGTAGCTCTTCATAATGAAAGAGGATTAAGAACAACTTACACACGTTACCACATAATTAATCTTGTGATAACGTGTATAAGTTGTTATTAATCTTCCATCACATATTAAAACATCGATACATTATTAATTACATCAACATAATTAAATTTACATATTTAATTCACAGACTATGGATGCGACCTTTCAGAAATATTGGAAATCACGCGGAAAACTGGTTGAGAGGCACCGCTGTAGTCTATTTTCACCTTTCCAGAATACGTAAGTTTTCTAGATGAGAGGAAAATGAGGGAAAATGAGGGAAGCCTTGCAAAAGCATCTGCTTTCCTAGGCAAACATTCCCACGCACACATCCAAGAGAGAGCAGCCATAAATGAAAGGGTAAAAGACGGAACGAAATAGAGATGTTCTCTTGTATACGAAAGTGCGGCCCTTTTGCAAATCATAAGAGTCCGCAGCTCTCATTTGCGAGCAGAGGCCATTTAGACGACAGCTTCTTTCGCTCGCTCGAAAGAGGTCTACACTGAGGTGAAAGTGCGTGAGATCCTCCATTGAAGCGCTTCAGAAAGAGTGCCACGATAAGAGCATTATATTAAAGAAGCCTTTGACAGGGAGCTTCTCCACCAGCAGACGACGATCAAACGTTACGCTGACGACGCTAAAAAAAGAGACGGGCGTCATCTTCGCATTTTCCCTCAGAGGAAGCAACAAGACGGTGTATTGCAGCAATACCATACAATCCACGTTTCCAGTTGAAAGATAGTTTAGATGTAAAAAGGAACCTTCGTATCGGAGACTTCCAGACTGCTCTTTCCATGATTCTACTACATTCGTGTCATAATGATTTATCTCTAAGCCTTCCATAGGTGGTCGTTAGGTGATTTTAAAGAAGTGGTATGAAGTACATACATTTTCCGAATTTCAAAGAAGCGCCAATTTCGCCTATAACATTTTTCTCCGTTTTCTGAGGTTAGAAGCTCATGAATTTTATGGTAATACATTTTTTTTTTAATTTTTTCCCGTAACGGAATTTGTAATACTTATGCAATCGACTGTGTACTCTATAGTTTCGTATTTTATCAGTATATTTTTCGGAATTAAAAATTATCTCCCTAACGCACCAATTGTCCTGAATTTTGCACTGCTCTATACTGCTAAAGATGAAAAATTGAGGTTTTAACATGGTCGAAATCTTCGAAAAAATTATTATCCTCGGTAAACTGTACGGAAACTTTGGTGAAACTCCTTGTTTGATGACGTCGATTAGCACTTTTAATCTTAAAAAAAGTTAGCTCCCTACTTTCAACTAACTTACAAATCTTCGATTTACCTTGGGTCGAGTTAGAGCATGGTTGATATTGAAAAATACAACATTCTATTTACGTATTCACATCAACATGATGCATCATTTACAAGTAAACTTCTCTTAAACGTACCATAGTGTTTTCGGGATTACGTAGCGATTAGACTACCTCAAATGGTTCGTTTTGTGCCAAAATTGTTCGGCTTCTCAATTTAAGCGAAGGAATGTCTGCCTCAGTATGTAATTAGTTTTCAAAACGTGATGCAATATACTTTATTTATAGTGGTACCGTTTTCATGAAAAGAAGTTATGCTATTTACCAAAGATACTATGACTAAGAGAACTCGAAACTTTAACGCTCCTATTTTGAAAGCATATAATTAATAAAAATTCATCGATATATTAAATATTAAAGTAGTAAAACTAAAGGAATCGTTTAATTAGTGATATAGGAGGCCGTTAGATTGTTAATATTTTCTAGGAGATCTACTAATTGCAAGTGAATAAACTGTTGACTATCTCATGTGAATATTCAGCGAATCTAGTTAGCGGAGGAATAACATGCCATTGAATAACAAAAATCACGCAAAACACTCGAAGCAAATTAAAAATGTTAAATTTCATGGCAGCAATTCCCTTTCTCCTTTCTGCTCTTCAGTGAATCCTCATTGGAAGGGCATGAAATGATAACACAGCTCCTTCTAGTGAAGGTGATCTTCATTTTAAGTAACGTTTTTTGCTTCAAGTATTCAAAGAGCGAGAGTTTACACAATGCAATAAAAGTAATCGAGAAGTTAAGTAAAAGAAAGGATAAGTAAAATGCATTGAATATTTTTTTAAAATATATACCCACAATTTGTAATTTAAAACCCTTCTTATTTCATCCAAGGGTCGACGTATGAAGAATGCCTGTTCTATATGTCCCTAATTTAACTAAAGACCGGAACTGAGAGGGGGGGGGTATAAAAATAAAATTTCCAATATAGATGGAACACGATGTGGAAGCACCCACAGTCCTCTTACGGCCATTTAATTAAAGCGAAATATTAAAGCGGCGTCGATACCAAGCATATTTAGAACTTCAAGGTGACCTTAGCTCGTACCGTTCCCTCCATCTTTTCTCTTAAATAAGGTAAACAACAGCTCAAAGGCCAAGGAACCCAAGGAAAACAGATGAGAAAGGCAAAAGTGATGTTTATATTCTCTCGTTTACAATTCGGAAAACGCTACTTTCAGTCATGAAGGCGAAGGGTAAAATATACTTATCCTAAATCCCTTCCTTGTCCTAACCTTTTCCGTCTCCGCGTGAAGATTGCTGTATACTTTTAAGGGTTTTTCCTTTCGCCATTTTATGAGAAACTCAAAAAAGTATCGCGTCCGAAATATTCTTCCTCTGTCAAACTTAGGGAAAATGCCGAATAAAGAAGATGCATGGAAGAACTAAAAAGTTTAGTACAAAAATATTGTTTTTCATTCTGTATTCAAGAAAAAGTCGGCAACACAGTTGGTGCTGTAAGAGACAGAAGAGAGGCAGTATTTTTTAAATAATGATTAAATAAACATCTCAAATATTTTCATAGCTGTAATTCATTCCCACAGTACGCTCCTTGGCTTTCTATGAAGATTATCGTTGTGTTAAGCATCACTAATCAGCGATTACATTGGGAATGGAAATAATAGCTCAATGTGCCAGACAGATTCCTTTTATAATAAGTACTCTGAAATTCGACATAGAATCTGTCCTATTTTAATCGAGCAAAATCTTACCCACTTTTGCAATCACAGGCAAAGATTTTTTTGAAACGCAGAACGTATTTCAGTTCGTTCAGAACATGTTTCATTTTTAGATAAAGCAATTTTTTTATCTAAAAATGGAAAAATGTTTTAACATTTTGTCTATTTCATACGTTGAAGGTTAAAAAATATAATAAATTGTAAACAGAAAAGAAGACTTAGATTAAATCACTTGTTCTTATCCAGGGGTGTTTGCACCACTAAGACAGCGAGACGTTATCTTAAAAAGGAATTGCGTCCGAAATTGCTAAAGTGAAAAACGTGTAAATGTAGATTATTAGAAGAAGAAGATTATTAGACGTATATTTCAGTTGTTCCATTTTCCTATATAATTTCTTAGCGAAGTGAGCCCAATTTCTTTCTGCGTAGTTGATGATTATTTGATATTTATGCAAGTGGAGGCGAGAACACATTTTGAGATTTCATTGAAAGTCGACAGTTGAAAAGGTTAAAAATTATTGGGGTAAATACGAGTAAGGGGTTAGAAATAATGGTAAAGTTGCACTTTTCTAAAATCCTCCATTTCATTCCAATAATGATATAAAAGTCAATAGAAACTCTTTTGTCATAGACATATTTCACTCGAAATATCTTGGAAATTTTCAGTACTCCTTTGAAGTATATAGAAGAGAGAGAGAGATCAGAGAACGTAACGAATTAATACGATAAGTTCATAATACGGGTGGGCGTGGAAAGCTCTTCAAATACGAGTCTGCTGTGATTCAGGAATTCCCTTTACTCAGCTCTTACTTCGCAGCGATCCTTTGCAATAAAACAAATTCTTCCTTTCCAGTTTGGGACTATAGACGTCGAAACATGACCGAAGCTATAAAAAATGGAGCCCGAAGGAAAAAAAGGGAAAATTCCATTTGGAATCTCTCGCCGGGGGAAAACGAGGGTTTTATTTTTTCGACAGAGGCCGTTAGTGTTTTTCAGACCACTTGTCTGGCGATCGAATATAAATAAAAATTAAAGCTAGTAGGATTATCGCGGTCGGGAAAAATGGGAAATGCCTCTATTATTTATTGCTCGTTTTAAGAGAGCTTTTTTTGCAGCGGCGTCCGCCTAAGCCATCGCCGCATGTTATTAAAGAGGGCGTTAGTTAGCGCGCGTGGCCATTTTTCCTGCGAATTTATGCTCCATCAGCCAAGGGACGGATCCAAACGAGGATTTCTTGCTTTATTACTGGGCGATCGCATGCAGCGGAGGAAAATGGATGGGAGGACGAGTCAGGCGGAATAAATGAAACAGGTTGGACGCTATGAACGATGAACCTGTTGAGAATCGCAACGAAAAGGGAATTGGATTCTGAAATTCGTTAGAATAAATAACTCAGAGGTTGAAAATTGAAGAGGAATCTGATTCTTTCGTGAACTGTCGAATTCAAAAGCATTCGCTACATCCATCCTAAACCTAATTTATAATGGCTCGTGCTGTGGAGGTTTATTGCCGTTCTCGTAAACATATATTGGCTTTGGAATTTTAACAATAACGGCATAAGGCGATCATGATGAAGATATATTTAAGGAGTTTTGCTTAATTAAAGTGAGTAGCAAAAGCCATAGATGCGTGTATTTAAAAAATGTAATCTTGCCGGTTTCATAAAAATTCGAAAGAGAATATATTACGGTTTGTTTCGACTACGAAAATTTAGAGGGATTTCGAAGGATACAAAAAAAAGGGAAAGGAAAAGGTGCTAAACTTTGCACATAGAGGTGTAACCCTAAGGGTAAACAGACGAGAAAAATATCGACATGACTGGGACTTGGACTCCATTTAAGTCGCCCATTTTCTGGCAGGGTATTTTAAATACTAAACTAGCATGCGTCCCTTTCACATTGTTAAGGGAATACTTTTGTGAGCAAGGCCGGTGGTGCTCCACGTAGTGGCACCAAACACCGCTAGAGGTACTCATCGAGGTTCAAGGCCATACATATAGGGCTTTGAGCAGGCTTACAAAGTTAGAAGACTTGCCCAGAAAGTGGTAGACTTGGGCTCGAGTCCCAACCATGTCGGTATTAGTGGCATCAGGCTTTTCAAGGAGAAATGGGCATTAAAAAAGTACGATAGGACTGAACGCGGATGTTTCAATTGCCGGGCGGGTGATATAAAGATTGTGCTTTCCGGAATTTTCCTACTTGCCCGGAACTTTTCTAGCATCACGCCATTAGATGGAAACTCGCTTTTAACCCTTGACATTTAATTTTAGAAAAGAAAGTATACATTATTTGCTGGAGGATAGCAATCAAAGTGCTACTTTTCTCTTATCTCAGGATAGCAATCGAAATACTACTTTTTCGACTAGGATGGCTACCTTTCAGAAATATGTTTCCTCCTATGTCAATTTACCCTTCAATTTTCATTGCTTGTCATTTTCACTTTTTTGCAGTATTTTTAATGTACAACGGAGACTTAATTCTGCCGCGATGCTTTTAGTCAATGAAATGAATGGAATGTTTTCCAATTGAAGTGATAAACTGAGATGGAGCTCTGAGGTTTCCTGCTACCCTACACGGCTTCCTTCCTTATGTCAAAGTTGCGCGATTCATTTCCACGATTTGCTCTACAGGAGACTGAAACAAAAGTCACTCGCGTGAAATTCGATGTATCAGCAGCCTCTTTTCTTGGCATAAGAAATTAAATATTGTTTTCTCCTACTCGTTGGAAGGTACATAAATTCAAACAAATTTCCTTTCGCACATAAAATTATGCCACGTATAATTTAAGGAATTTATGACCTCCATTACGTTTGTGGTGCCTTAAATGCCCAAGAAAAGATTTTGCTAGTTTAGATGAATACCACTTCATAGTAAACAATAATTCATACCAAATGCTCAGCCATGTTTTCCAAATGATTGAATGTTAGAATTTGTTTTGTTTTTGCCTATCGCTTTGTTTACAACTAGAAGTGGTGACATTGTTGGTCGGCGAGCCCACAAAGACACAAAATGTGTAAGACTTAAGACTAATCAAAAGAAAGCTATGGAAGAGATTATTTATTATGCTTTTGCATGGAAATTTCAATACAATTCGCAACTTAGAAATAAAAAATTAATTCTTTTCTGTAATAAAAAAGCGGGAATCATCTTTGAATGTCTACGCATGAGTGCTGAATTGTCCTTATCTTAAAAAAACTATTAATTTTTTTCTTAATTTCCCATTTTTGCCTATTTACTGAGTTTTCCCTGTTTCCTCCTCATTACTTTCATTTTCCTGTTAATTGGGTATTTTTTCAAACATTGCAGTAAAGAAAAAAAAGGTCACTTCGTTTTTAACAAATCATCATTGTAATTTCCAGTACGACGTGGCACATTAAATGAAAAAGAAGGCCGCTGAGGACAAATCCATCTTAACAAAGGCCACCATCTCTAATCGGACTATTTTCCTTTACCGTAATCACAACATTGTGTGGAAGAGGCCTTATAAGACCTTACGTAACACAGAGATGATTTTTATAAAATGATTTTCAGAATTTTGATTTCGGTGGGTTTTTCCGAAGCATTGATTTTGAAAAGATGTCTGTGTGATATTTATGTTTAAAAGCAATGGAATACACTCCATAAACTGTATTGATTTAATCAAAAACTGGTACGTAAATCATTTGAGGATTATTATCCTAAATTGATGCACTTCGGTGGATGTGATTAAAGACGGAGACACGAGGTCGCCACAGAGTGCGAGCGAAGCAATCAACCTAATTCGGTAGTCGCCATCGATCTGCTATCTGTTCGCCTACAAGAAATCCGTCTCTTTGGAAAGAATGTTGGCAGTAGGGAAAGATGGAGGAAACAAATCAACGTAATTCGTCTGAAAGGGATTGAGGAAACTGTTACTCAACTCTCGAAGCGAAATACAAAAAAACATCGATATTGACGGAGAATGATGGTATAGAGTAGAACTGAGAATTATTGTAATTCTTCACATGTTTACTGCAAGTTTTTATTCATTGTCAGTTCTGTAAAAAGATAGTATCGATCAAGAATACACGATTTCTTGTCATTCGAGTGTACAGATTTTAAATATTATATATAGTTAATAATATTTAAATTATATATAGTTTGAGTTGCCAAAAATGATTACTTTTTCTTCCGATTGCAGTCAAATATACCTACAACCAAATATCACAAAATACTTTAACGTGAAATGCTTATTTAGTGTTTTTAAGTAGCAATATATCTGAAAGGTGGCGTTTATACAGATTCAGTTTTCGGAATGAATTGAATTTACTTTTAAAACATTTTATCTAAGTTTTTCTCAAAACGCAAGTCATTATTATTAGGTTTTCGTATTAAAGTTGCCTTATCTTACGGAATAGAAATATTAATCTTCAAAATCGACGGTTATACTGCTTGAAAATTCTAGAAAGTTTAAATTTCATCATTATAATACGTACCTAATACCGTAAGATGTGGAGGGGAGACACTCCGTCCTGCTAAAAGCTCACACACTCCCCACATTCTTCATTTCCACCTCTCGAAGGTCCATTCTCTGCCAAACTCCAATATCTTTCAATTATCTCTCTCTCTCTCGATTCTTTTTTCACCGATTGCCTCACTCATCTTCGCTGTAAAATGATTTCGTTACCCTCCCTTGTTACATTGTGCCTTTCTCTGCACATTCTTCCTGATGTTAATCTTATTTCATCCCAAAACAAAACCATATTTTCGCTTACAAATTCAACTAAAAATAATTCATTTAATACACTCTTCTCTTTCCTCATTTTCTCATTTTAACGCCAATAGCCCTTCTGCATTCTTTTTAGTACCCATTGCTTTCAAAACTATGGCCAGCAAAAGGGTTTTTTGTGGCCCTAAGCATTAAGCCCTTAGATAACCTAACCGCAAGAACTCAAAGACACTTATTTTATTACCATATGATTTCTCGTATATGAAAACCCTTTTTATTTTTCCTTAACAGAAATTTGTTCGTGATTTTAAGTAAACAAAATAGTCGCTTACTTAGATCTGACTCTTCGAGCAATTTTCATGCACCTACGCGGCCCTTATCCTAAAATGCCTGGAATCCTTTGCCCTAAGCAGTTGGTAAGTACTCAGCCGTTAACTTTACAAAATATTTATATTTACATTCAGTACGACAGCCCCTTTGATTGCTTTTAAATTTAAATTAAATTATCAAAAAGGTGATTGATGTTGCGGTTAATAATTAATACTAATTAAAATTTGTCATAGCATAAAGGGTGTCATAACATAAGTTACCGGGAAGCGTAAGAAATGGCCTTGAATAGGGAATATTAGGGCATCTGAACCTACCATTAGTTAGAACAGTTCGAATGAAAAATATGTCACTAATTCCATACAAAGAGACTTGGAACATTCTGAGAATATTGAAATGGTTCCACAACGCTCACCGTTATTCCCCACAAATAAGCGTTTTTTATTTAATGACTCAAAAATAACTGCTTTCAAACCCGCATTAATCGAAAAATAGGCGATAAGGTGTGTTTATGCAGCAACTTGGAGCTCGTCGACCGTAACTCATGCACTTCGGAATTAATGAGAGATGGGAAATGCGAGATTTCAATCCTTGCAAGAAGAAGTGGAAGGTTAGACAAAAGAGGGGCGCAAACGAAGGGCTTTAAATGGAGGGCTAAGTAGAGGCGGAACTCGGAAAAGAGAGGGCCCATTCAATCGCAGCGGTTTAACTCCGCTTCAAACATCATTTGATTTATGGATTCCGATTGGACTTCTTGAGCGGTATTTCTTGGCTCCCGAACTTCTTCATTCTTTTAAAACACCTCCGAGTCCTAAGGAAAACCATTTAAAGAATCGACGACCGTCAAAAAGAAATAAAGAAGTATTGGAAAGAGGCGAATCCTTTTCATTGGCTGCTCTCATAATTGGGTTAATGCTCGTTTTCCCTCCTCGTTAATCTTCCCTCAAATCCCTCTCTTCCTTTCCATTTTCCCCTTCCCACTTATCTTTCTTTTAACATCCGCAGTACTTAAGTTCCCGAGAAATTTCTAAGTGTTGACTCCAATTACCCTTTGATTACGAATGCTTTATTTTATATGAATAATTTCGTGAAACGACTGTTTTTGTGAGGTGTAACTGCTCATTTCATAGGTTAGTGATTCTTCAATCAATATTATTCACGTAAGATTTATAAATGTAAAATGGTAAGGAATTTCGTAAGACAAAATATAAATGAAAGGAAACTAGGTCAATCTTAGCAGAAAAGAAAATCCTCTCTTTTATGCTAAATATTAACTACCTCTACCACTTTGTGTTATCTTTGATTGTGACTTCACATTTTACCCTTCCACTGTGGCTATTATCTACTTCTTCACCGTATTATTCTAACCTGAAAACGTTAAAAGCACTGCAAATTTTTATCATTCACCGGTCACACCATCTTTACCATTTATCATGAGACGTCTCTATTATGATAACGTTCTCGTCTTTCGAGACTTTTCCCATTTAATAATCCGTTGATTCGTCACTCAATTTCTTTTACTCTAGAGCCTCAGCTAATTTATTCACCACCTCCATTACTGTGTTTCTTCAGTTCACTCTACTTAATGTCGCCTTACTACTTTTTTTGGATCGTCCACTTGTGTAACAACCTTCACTCTCAAACATTTCTAATAGGTACGTTACAGTACTAAGATTTTGAAATGCAAAAATCAATCCGCCGTATTTATCCAACCCCAAGGTTCCGGGTTCGAGTCCGGGCTAATCGGATTTTTCTGGTTATGGAATGGCCGAGTGGGCTAGACTATTTTTACTTTTTACGCCTATTCTACAGTCATGCAATGAATAGATGTTTGTAAGGTAAAGACCGAGAAAAATAAATAAATACTCCGTATCTCTAAATATTTACATTAAATATTCATTATCAACGAAATGCACTTTCTATTCCAATTAAATACTATGCTGTTATTCGCACATTGTTTTCGTGAAGTTTCAGTTTATCTAACATACCGCTAATCTGACAGCCCACAACTTTCTATCTCCGTTAATTATCGTTTTTTGAATGGACGCATTTACTAAGGTAGCCATTAAAAAGGTTTCTTAAACAAATCTTTTCCGTTATCTTTATATTCATATGGCATATCGAAAGGACTCGATTTTTGCTCTTTTTTCACCACCGATATTTTTCTCTTCCTTGAGCCCTTCATCCGCTTTAGAATTTGTCCTCGCGAATAATCAAGTCAGCGAATTTGCTTGTAATGGCGTCCTCTGTTCAGTCCTTGGAATTAGTGACTGCATAACAGTGCATCCCAGCGGCGGATTCCTTAAGCACTGGGCACAGGATGAAAGGCAGCCGTGTGATTGATTAACGGCATAGTAAGCACAGGACGGAGCGGTGATCGCGGTGATCCTAATGGTAATCGCCCCCCGTCGGCGATTCCAAGAAAGAACGCCATTTGCATAGTCGCCGAAGAAATGCCCTCTCCGTGAACTCCCTTACGCCAAATGGAAGCATCGGGGACGCCCATTAATCTCTCCAAATTACACACTCGATCCCTTGAGAAAATCTCCACTCCATCGAACTCATTCATAGCTTACATACTTTTTAAGGAATTCATTTTCTTAAAAATAATTAATACATTATTAACGGGCTTAACTTCTTTCTTAATTTAAGACGCAGGCCATAAATTCTACTAAGAATATCGCGAAAAAATCCCTTACTCAACGCTCACTGCTATCGTTTAAGGGGCAGAATATGAGGGAAGATGAATAACTAGAGGGAGAATTAAATTTTCCACTTCTTGCTCCGGATGGCGCAGTATTTTATTATATCGTATTGCTGTTTATGTATTGTACATTGTATATTTTAATTATCGTATTGTTGCATTGTGTCGTGTAATTAGGGGTATTGCTATTATTCAATACATGCTTTCCTTGCGATTAACAGTGAGAAGATGAGAAGAAGGAAGAGATTCTTGGGCCCGGGACTATAATGCGTATATCCTTAAAATGGACTTAAACTAATGATCACTTTAAGACACTGTATTGTAATGTTTGGTAGTTTATTTATTTCATGTATTCATCTATTTTCCGGTGCTCTCGCAAACATCCACTTACTGGACAATCACAGTAGAGGCGCGAATAGTAACAATAGACAAACACACATATAAACAATTCCCGAACCAGAATAATCCGATTTTGAGAATTTCTCATGATAGAAGGCCTTGGAGGGACAATCGTGGCGCGTTCATTGCGGTAAATTAAGTTCACCTGTATGTTCTCGGAAAGCCGCAATAAATCGCGTAGGAGACGGAGCTAATGATGGACTATTTCAGTTTAATCTTTAGAATTGCATATAGAGCCACTCCTCTGTTTAATCTATATGTAGGGCCGCTACCTTAAGCATTTCCACGCATATCCTCATAGAGACGTTTTATTATTATTATAAGTATGGCGAATTCCTGAATATTTACTATAATTTTGAAGAAAACGAGCTCGTTATAATACAGTCATTAGTCACTGTAAATATCAACTATGTATTCGTACCTTAATTAAGAAGTTACCTTTTCCAGTCCAACCATACTTTTATCTTCTTCTATTGAAAGCTTTCTACACAAATTTCAAAGAATTGGGATGACCTATAAGTGATGGACACCAATGTGAAACTCCGTGGTACCTGATATTCAAATGTCTAAATAGAATACTAAAATTCTTGAATAGTTGAAAACAGTAAATACAAAAATCAGTCCATAAAATTCTACAAAATACAGTCACCGCTCAGCAAGGTTGGCTTCGGAATATAAAGAGAGGCTTAGTGAGGTGCTTTAAGAGTATGAGAATGGATGCCAATGAATGGCTACGAACCAATAAGCAAACAAAGACGCAACTTCGAGACTTTGAAACTGTGTGACTTAGCGTAAATGGAATGGCTCAAGAAGCAAAATTGAAGGATATTGCTGACCTGCTGGGGATAACTCTACTAAAGTGAGGAAATAAGATCCTGTATTTGGTCGTGCGATTTACTAAATGCGGCCCTATTTCTATGCGACCTATTTCTCCTATACTCGCTTTATGAAACTCATTCTCTTTGGAGGAATAACAGATGTGAAAAATAGCAAATTGACTATTCCTTGTGATTTAGCCGCATGGCTTTTACGTGCTTAGTCAATCACATTTCCTTAATCATTCTCTTTTTGTTCAATATTATACGACGCGTTGATNACTTGTGTCGATTTCCATTTACTTTGACTGTCACTCCGTCTCACGCCGCTCGGATTTATTTCGGTGTCATGACCGAACGAGACAAGACGAGCTATCGCAAACGTCACTTCCTCTTCGATATCCAGATTAAAAACTCTAAATCCCGAGATCCGGAAATTCGTCGGGATCAATCCAATTGCTTGTCTAAAACGAATCGTTTCAGAACGGAAAGCGTGATATTACTGACTATGTCCGTCCGTCCGTCCGTCTGTCCTTCCTCATATTTGAAGGAAGTGCTGTCAGCTTGTCAGATTGTCACTTGAACTTACCTGGGTGCTAACCCGAGAAAAATTTACACAAACTATCCAGCAGGAAAACATCAAATCTTTATATGATGGAACTTAATTTAGTTTAAAAATATATCTATTATCGTATATATCTGGTCCTCCTAAGCCAGAAACAGTTCGTCGTAATAACTCGTATTTATAAGTAATATATATTTCTTACCATTATTTATAATATTTATTCTACTATTTTCAAGTCAT
>KZ308282.1:776986-877151 GCA_000376725.2 Ladona fulva | reverse complement strand
GAAGGCTTAGACAAAGACTAAATCTCCTTGATAAATTTGGAGAAAGCACGTTCGTAGATGATGTAGCTGACATAATGCGCCCCCAATGTTACATAGGCCGTTCAGACACTGCGAAAAAGATCAGAGAAATAGATGCTAAAACGAATCGATACAAGAATTCATTTTTTCCGTGAACGATACACGAAAGTAATAGATTAGCGAAGTAAATTCAGTAAATTCATTGTGCTTGCACCCCCTGCCACACGCCGAAAAACGGCTTGCAGGGTACTAATGTAGATGTAAATGTAGATGTAGCATGGTTAAACCTGAGCTATACATCGCCTTCAACCTCAGCTAAAACCCTCCGCCCCGATGAGGCAATGAACTGTGGCAGTGTGAGGAGGGGATATATATATATATATATATATATAAAGCAGAAATTCTGTGGGTTTGTTTGTGCGTTTGTATGAGATTGGAGTCCATACCGTTTGTCAATTTGCGTCAAACTTTGCATACGTGTTCTCTGAGATCCGAAAGGAAATACTGTCCCTTTTTATTCAATAACTTTGCTGGGTTAGAACCAAGATCTTTCAGATAGATTTCCATCAGAAATACATGTTAAGTTCGATTTTATCGGTTACAGACTTTATTTCTTTTGCAAAATTAGATTAGAAGTAATAGTCGCATAAGATCGAGATAAGTATCAAAAAAGGGAAATTGAATACAGATTCTTACTATTGCCGTGGAATATCGCTTTCGAGTCGAAGTTGCGAGAATTTAGATAAAGTATACGAATATTTTGTGTATACGAAAGTATACACAAAATATTTAAGTATACGAAATTTTGAGGTTGTATACAACCCGTCCCCTTGACGACCAATGCAATTGTTGATTCCGAGTTCATGCATTTTCCCATAAAAATGCACGTGTATTTAGGCTCATTTAAAAACAATTGACGATATGAAGAGGAGGACATTTTTCAGAGGTTTTAACATTTACAGTCACGAACAATTTGTAGTGATAAATCGTAGGGGCAACAAACATACGTAGCACCGTAATGAATTAATGGAGATGAATGAGTAACTTTTTTCTATCAATTCGGATTCTTGACATATTTTACGATTTATTTTACGATTAGAACCAGAAGTTGAAAACTCAAAGATTTACATTTTTATCCTTGACAGTAGATTTTGGCTTCGAACTTTGATTAGAAATTTTTGTTTTCGATAACCTGTCCCATTGGACTAAACTAATGCGAGATGTTATTTTCTTTTATGTAGAAATCGGTTTACTATATTTTATCCGACTTCTATTCTTCCCGTAGAGAATCAACGGGCACTTCAGCTAGTTTAGTATATAACTGAAGTGATGTTTTGATACTTGGTTTACATTATCAAAATAATAACAGATTCCTTTCCTATTCTAAACAAATCGTCTCATAATTGCATATAAAAGAATTATTATTATGTAATTATATCATGAAAAGTTTTAAGGGTGAGTCTGAGAACCGGTATGGGAATTTCTCATTGAACAATTCCGAATTTGTTTTGTAATTCAATTTGGCTTGATAATTGTTATAGGTTTATGCATCGTTTATAAACTTTTGACTAACGAGAGATATAAATCTCAAAAGATATGAAATTTTAGGATGCACTTTGACAGACTTAATTAGAGTGTCTACTTCTTTATAGAATACATTCTAACTTTCACTCTCCTTTCTCGAAGTCTCACATCAACGAGTTCCTTCGAAATAAAAGCATTAGGCAGAGATAAAATTGTTACCCTGTCGTCTCCAGATGGAGACTGCCATAGGGAATTTTAAATGGTAAAATTCGTATTTTACAGCATCGTGAAATCGACGTAATTTTAAGCAAAATTTCGTGAAATTAAATTACTAAGGCAAATTTCGGTATTCAGAATCATTATTGGGTAAACTTTAAACAGAATGTTTACATTCCCTATTATATCTAAATATAAAGGGCATTTTAGGTTATTTGGAAATTTGTATTCTGTGATCTTTTAAACTAAATCTCTCATTAGAAAGAGTCTCATTTTCTTACCTAGCCATGATGACCTGTATCTATTTTCTGTGTAGATTTTATAATAAAAGCAATCATATCCTAATAAGAGAAGTTGTCGACGAAACTATTCGTGCCCTGTTGAAAATAGCGGTTCCAGAAAAGTTTCCAGTCATAAGCACACTCCGCAATCCTCCCTGCCTGTTTATTTATTAATTTTTCTCGCGGGAAAGAGATATGGATTCCGGAAGCATCCTTTCACTTTCCTAGCTCTCTGTTTACTTATGCGAACGACCTCGATCTTGTCTTAGATGGAGCACCTCAAATTCCACAATCACATTTCCTTCTTCCCACGTAGACAAGATGGCTGCACATTCTTACCCCTCTTTTCTTCTTCTCCACTTTCACGACTATTCGACGTTGAAAGCTATTCGTATCACGGAGTCAGACCACGACTTCCGAGGGCTCGACTTGTGTCGATTTCCATTTACTTTGACTGTCACTCCGTCTCACGCCGCTCGGATTTATTTCGGTGTCATGACCGAACGAGACAAGACGAGCTATCGCAAACGTCACTTCCTCTTCGATATCCAGATTAAAAACTCTAAATCCCGAGATCCGGAAATTCGTCGGGATCAATCCAATTGCTTGTCTAAAACGAATCGTTTCAGAACGGAAAGCGTGATATTACTGACGAAGAGCTGAGCGTTGCCCAGGACGCCGGATGTTATTCTCAAGGAGATAAAAGATTTAAACAAAGGCTTAATTTACTTAATACGTTCAGAGGAAGTACGTTTTCAGACGATGTAACCGATATTATGCGTCCACCCTGCTACATAGGCTGTTCTAATACTGCGAGAAAAATTAGAGAAATAGATGGTTTCAAAAATTAATTTCTTCCGTATTTAGTACATTTTCTTTACCATGCTTATAATTTCAAGATATGTTTAATGTAGTTCAAATCTTCTTTCCTATCTCAAAGTAAGTGATCGGAGGATTATACGTGTTCTTTACGCACTGGAGTAACAATAAGATAAGGTAATTTGACAAAGTGGTAAAAAATCAAGCAAAATATTACACTGCTTGGTTTTTACCAATTTGAAATAAAAATCCCTTGAAATGGGACCGCTTGAGTAATCCTAAGAGGTATAGTTTATAGCATTTAAAAACTTTATTTAAAGAAAATATACGATATAATTTCGCAAACAAATTTTACGAAATGCGTAATCTTTTGAGTTTGTTTAGAGATAAATTGCATGGCGTGGCGAAAGATTCAAGAGGATCTTCTAGAAAATTATTCTATGGCGTTGGCTCCCCATTCAGAAAGTAATACTTTCATTCTTCCACTCTCCTAGAAAACAAATTTGGTGCCCTAACCATTTCACCGGCCTTGATGGCGGAATAGTTTTTGTGTCAGTTTCAGTTTTGAGGAATTACACGAAAAGGTCTTTCTTAACTTTACTTTAATGAGTACTATTTGTAATTTTTTACGAACTACTCAGAGTCGTTCGTTAAATCACGAGTTTTAAATAGGTTGAGATATAATTTATGGTGTATTTTTGCTGCCATTGAAATATTTCACAAAACGTTTGTATAGAAATTCAAGAGAGTAAATCAGTCATCTCAGCACCCGCTTCGAGAATCCCGATTGGTTGAGGCTCGAACCGAGAACCATAGAGTTGGAGCACTAGCTGGCTAATCATAACTGTTACGTGAGTGGATAATAGAAAAAAAGCATGGCGGTATTTAGTAGAGTGAAAGAAAGGAATGCAGTTATAAAGGTGGTGAATGAATGAATGAATTGTAGTCGACTCAGTAGAATATCTTGGAATCACCCTAACCAATAACTTAAACTAAAGCAACTAAAAAGCTCGGTTTTATAAAGCGTATTGTAGGTAGATGCGATGAAAAGGTTAGAGAGCGATGCTATTTTACGTTAGTTAGGCCCCATCTGGAATATGCGGCGAGTATATGGGACCCAGCGGATGAAACGAACTCTCGCGAACTCGAGAAAGTGCAGCGTAAGGCGATACGTTTTGTTAAAAAGTGCTACGATAGAGAAGCAAGTGTAACGCAAATGCTCACAGACGCAGGTTGGGAATCCTTGAAAGAAAGGAGATTAGAAGCTAGGCTGCGATTGTTAGATAAATTCAGAGGAAATACATTTTCGGATGACGTAATTGATATTATGCGACCCCCCTGCTACTTTGCCCGATCCGACAGTGAGCGTAAAATAAGAGAAACAGACGCGAGGACAAGTCGTTTTAGAGACTCTTTTTTTCCGCGAACGATACGCGATAATAATAAATTAAAAAAGTAATTCTACTCTTGGTGTTTACACTTCCTGCCACACGCCGGAAGTCGGCTTGCAGGGTACTTATGTAGATGTAGATGTAGAATGAATTAGCTGAGGCTCTAGATTAAAAGATATTAAGCGACGAATTACGTAAAGGGTTATTAGATGGGAAAAGTCTTGAAGGAGGAGGATGTCACCATCATAGAGTCGGCTCTCTTTCATTCGCTAACTATACTAGATTCACCATCACGAAGACACCATTTAAAATGCATTGGCCCGTGCATTTTAAACGGGAGATATTCGGGCGCTGTTGCGACATTTGCGTAAAAATATAAAGTAAGTCAAAATTGTTTGAATTTTTTTCAGTATTGAATGGAATTGCTGCCGGATTTTAGTGTGTGTTTAACTTTTGGATCTTTACTACCATAATTTCATAAAAAACGAAAATGTTACATTTCAAAGAAATTCTGGATTTTTTCCTATTCTGTTTGAAAGCGTGCCTTAAGTTCTCTAATTTAAGGAACACAGAACTTTTAACATCCAACTCTGCCTCAAATTATTTTCTTTCCGATAGCATTATTTATTTTGCAGACAAACTTTTTTGAGGCAAGTATTTAACAGAAATCGTAGGGGGAAGTCGAGAATTTTTGGTAAAATGCATTGAAGAAAGGACATGCTGGCTATCTTCCCTCTTATTTGCTTTGGAAAAAACTTCCAGCGGGAAAGTTTCTCAGGGAATAGATGAATTATTTTATTTGCAAATTTCAATGTCATAAGTTTATAACTAACTCAATAAAAACGATTTTTCTTTCGGGGGTAACGCCGTTCACGGCGCGGGCCGCGATCGTTCGAGCGGCTATCTCTACGATGTGAACAATCTTCCTGCTTGTCAAGATTGCTTGTCAAGATACAGTTAATTAAACAATCGATTAGCATTTAAGTAACAAAATATCATTGATTTATTTAAATATGGTAAAGTTTCCCATCTTCCAGCCTTTTCTAAATGACTACCTACTTCACTACACTCTTGACAACTTCCTTTTCGCAGTAAGTGTTTGATGAGGATAGCTTTTTTAACATTAATGTGCACAGCCACAGCATTTAAGCTAATGTTTTAATTCCCTTAACTGAGTATTACTGTTAGTTTCCTCATTATTCAGTCGTAGTACTAATATGTCTACACGGATCACGTTTCGCCGAAAGCTTTACATCATAGAATGTTATGTATTTCTCAAGGAAAGCGATTTCATGAAGGGAGCATGAGATGATGCCACCGCGGCCGACATCATTATGACATTGTGATTTATAGTAAGCATATTTATAATATTATATAATTGTACTGTATTGAACATTTCATACGAAATATATACACTAAATCTTCACCCTTAACTGACGTAGAGAAATTCAAAAATACATAGTTAGCGTCACCCATATTTAAACGAAACACAGAAAAGAAATGAAAACTACCGGCAATATCCGAGCATGGAGAAATAAAGTTAGCTTAGATCATGTAGTTCTTCGGTTACATAAATGAAATGTAGTTTTTTACAAACAATCACTTCAAGCATCTGAGAAAATTGGTAGGACTTCAGCTACTTCCACAAGCTATAACAGCACTGACATTAAGAAGAAATGGATAGATCGAATTACAGTAACGCAATACAAATACAATACATAATTCGGAAGAATTGGACCGGAAGCGACCACTCAAGGATTAATAAAGCTGGAAGTGCCGAAACTGAGAAGGTAATACTCGTAAAATATATCCAGATTGGAAATAAAGCTATTTTGACTCACTCGAAACAAAAGAAGGAAGGGAAGAGGAATTCTCTTTCTTTTCTTCATCAATAGCTCCTCTCGAGCTATGAAGAAGTTATTCCATTGAGAATATTGCGCAATATAGCTTCTTAAGGTTGGCTATAAAAGTACCTGCCTTACTTTTGTTTTGATTTTCTTTAAATGTTCGTTTAAAGCTTAGTAATCCAAATTCGGAATTAATATTTGTCATTTCATATAGGTACATAGATTAATTTTGAGAAGATTTTTCTTTTATTTGTCTTTTTTGTTGTTTTATTATTTCTATTGACTATAAACTTTAGATTAAACATATGTTTTAACTATTGAGTGTAAGTGTAAGTGATGGCCAAAACTTGGTCTAGCCTCGCCTTAATAAAGAGTTTATTCACTTATTTATAGAAAATATTCTGAATTTGATGGTAAAGTTAAGATGTTTTGGAGTAGAAACTTGAAAAAAGTGTTCAAAAAGAAGTTCCCTTGCGCATTTTGCCTTCCATCATGAGGACCAAAAGAAGAATAGATTAATTTATAACCGTACATTAGTTACATAAATACAGATACGTTTTAACTAAAGCCATTAGCATTGCGGAAAAAATCGCAACCTTTGCAAAACTCAGAAGGCTTTAAAAAGGTTCTGAAAGAGCTAAAAGCTGTCAAAAGATGTGAATCGGTTATTCAAAGCTCACATTTTCCAAATATTTGTCCACTCTAATGGATGTAAACAATGTTCTCCAATTTTATTACAAAATTTAGTCGCTTCACAAACTCTCTGCTTATGTATTTCTCTTCTGAAACGCTGCCATCGTCCTTTTGGCAGATTCGCTGCACTCCTTCTAACGTTTGCTAGAAATTTCGATGTTGACATCTATGCGAAAACTCTGTTTCACGCCTCTTCTCACAGTCTTCTTCCTCGGGGTTAAACAGTTGAAATCCATTGTGCTTCTTGAAAACACCCCGAATCCGTTTATATTCCGATAAAAACAAGAAATTCTTTTTGGATTGTCATTTTCCTAAAATAGCTCATTATCTATGAATACAAAAGCTGCATAGTTATAAAGCTGCTTAATTAAACTCCTATTATCTTGTTGCTCGCATCTGGTGATGATAATTTAGTGCTTAAAATGGAATTTACCGGACGCGCTGGAGGAGTGATTGCCAGAGTGACAAGAGTCACGTGCCAGAGCTTCAACTCCTAAGTCCCGGGTTCCTTCTTCTATAAACCAGCTAACCTGTAGTATAGTAGTAGTATTATTGTTAAAAGTCCTTCGAAATCTGAGGTCAATTCGCACGTAGGCCGGGAGTCGAACCCGGAACCGCTTTCACTGAACTCGAGCGCGCTGCCCACTTGGCTATCCGGGAACCCAGCTGACCTTTGAATCTGTAGCGATGGAAACATTACAGCATGAAACAAATCGAACAGAGATCGAACTGCATCAGTGGAGAAATTCTGCAGCCTCTATTATATCTAGTTTCTGACAATCCTATTGATTCAACAACATTCCACAAATGCGATATAAGAAACTCAATACATTAAAACTTCTCTTAGTTGAACAAAATGGCAAACCGAGCGGCTTTGATACAAAAAAACTAAATTCATAGCGCTTATAATTATTTCCTTGCGATACTTTTATAATCTTAGTTTAATTTCCTTTGAAAGGAATCAAATCTTCTCCATTACCTCCAATTACCCAAACCTTTCCATTCTTTCTTTCAATATTGATATGACATTCTAAAATTGCGCTGGAAATTTAATTTTCTTTTAATCAACCGTTGTATTGAGACAAGCTTTATTTTCTCGTTCCTCTATTTAGATTTAATATAAGTGTTTACGTGTCCCATCCTCGAACAAGAGCCTAAGGAAAAGGACCGACATTTATCTTCTCCGAATTTCAGCTTCTTTCTCCTCCGCTTCCGTGCTCTTTCTCCCGCGAAAGGAAAGGTACCCAAATTACATCGCCCCAAACACTTTAATCCTCTCCTCGCCTTTCTTTTTCGTCGTTTTTCTTCTTCTCTGTTTACTTTTCTCCGAAAAAATCCTTGCGTGCCATCCTACCAACGGCACTCGCATCCCTGCTAAAATATTCCCCAGTCTCTACTTTCATGGGTTATGCATTTTTTCAGGGCGAAAGAGGGATTCAGGGATGTCTCCAGGGCCTGCTAGAGGCTGCGCTGTCAACGGCCGGGGAACGAATAATCGAAGTCTGGGAAAGCGACATGGAGGAAAGGATTTGGAGGGGAGATGAAGGAGAGGGATGGAGAAGGGGAATTGAGGGGAAGGGGGATTAGGAGCGGAGGGGAAGCAGGAGTGGAGGATGATGTGGATCGCTAGCCAGAAGAGTTTCGTTTATATAAAAAATGGACAGACGAGAAACTTCAATTCGTATACAATTAGTTATTCGGCAAACATTACCTTCCTTGCAACATATCGATTTTTTATATAAATGTTACGCAATAAACAGTAAAGAAATGACATAAATGTTTTGTCTAATTTTATGATTTCCCTAATAAAAAATAAATCAAAAAATGATTGAACTGTGAAATGATTATAAAGGATGATTATAGTGAGGATTAGAGGTTTAAGAATACTCCAAGGGCCGTTATGACGGTGGTTTGCGTCTTTCTCTCTATGACCGACAGGGGAATCAAGGGAAAGTAAACAAATTAACGGACTTTCGAGGTGACTACTAGGATATTCCGAGATTCCTAAATTCTTGTTTCGGTCATAGAGGGAGAGACGCGAACTGCCGGCATAACGGCTTAGAGCGTTTTTAAACCTCTTATTCATTAACAGCCTAGTTCTATTTTTTCTTTACTATAACGAGGATGATCAATAATGGACGGACTCCTCAAGGCAATTCAGCTCTTTCTCTTTTCTTGAATTTTTCAGACACTGCGTCTTATCGACAGATTTTAGTGGCGCTAAATATATTACATAACAAAAGAAAGCAATTCGTGCTTCAAAATCGCTTTAATTAGCGAAAATCTTAGCATCGCGAATTACGTAGAATTAAAGTTCCGTACCAGAATGCGTATTTGCCCGCTTCGGTTGTGCATGGGTTAATGCGCTAGTCTGGAAACACTCCCGTTCCAGGTTCGAACCCTGGTTAGAGATTAGGGCATGGTCGTATGTGTTGAGAAATAAAGGGTTAATAGATAACTCTCAATAATAAGAGTGGGGTTATCAAACTAAAATTCGTCCTATTAAGTCGTCATTACTATTATCAAAGTAAATGAAATATTCAGGGAAACGGCGAAATTAGAGGAAACCGACATCATTCAATGCCATTAATTATTCTGGAACTCGGAAGTTTCCTAAATTGAATTTTTTATTACATTCAAACTTGAAACAAAGCGGGGAAAGAAAGTAAAGTAAAAAAGATGAACAATCTCTTAAACAATGATAAGAGTGAAGATATGCCGCCCGCAATCAAAGTCACGTTATTTTACTAACAATTCTTCCGATTAGAGGATAAAAAGGCGTATTTTTGGTAAAATTATTACGGGAGGCATCTGCGGGAGAAAATTATGAGAAACTCCGACAAATTCAGGCCTCTAAAATAAGGAATTGCTGCTATAAAAAAGGAAAGGAGATGAGGAGTGGATTTGTTGAGGCGAGGGAGAGTCAAGAAGAAGAGAAGTGCTCTCATAGGAGAAGATGAGGCAGAATGAATCTGTGATGCCGGAGCAAAGAGGATTTCCTTTCCTTCCGGGAAAAAACATAGCTATTTCTTTATCCTCGAAACCTTTTCAATCCTACAGCTCTCAACTCCATATTTTCAACAACTCCGTATACTCGTCCCTCTAAGACCAGCATCGTCCTATCCTCTCTCTTTCCTATCGTTCCTCCGGCCAAAGTTTTCTCTTGAAGCGGGTAAACTATGCCTCGTCAGAAGGAGAAAATGTATTCTATTTATAAACAAAGAAGTGATATGTATACAGTACTCCAATTCTAGGCTGTGAAACTTACATAAAAATTCTGAGGAAAGCTAAGAAACAGTCGAATTATAAGAATGACCTTACAAACTCTAATGAAGAAGATAGGAATTTTATTTTGTGATATTCAGGACTGAGCCAGAGTTCTCAAGCAATTTTTCAGATATATATTTAAATTTTTTCCAAATTATTTCCTCCCAAATCAGCATTTTAATCGTAACGTTTTCATTTTTATATTTGATTCTGAGAAGTTAGTTTTAAGTTTTCTTATTTTAATACTCGTATCTCATGTGAGTTTTGCAATATAATCTCCAAGACGTATTACGTTAACTTTCCCCTTTCCCCTTCTATAGTGAGCTAGATTCTTCCAATATTTCTTGAAATGAATTAATTTTTAGAAAGCGCCAAGAAAACTTATTCCATCCACTTTCCTCCATAAGCTCCGTAGTCTTAGATAGCAAAAGAGGACTTCGAAACGGAAGCAGAAGTTTTGCATTGGCCCGAACTGAAAAACACGCGTTCTATAGCTTGAGATTATACTTTGACATTACTCGTTAATGAGGAGACTACATTTCAGGAACTAATGTTGAGCAGCCCGTTAAGAAAACTATTTTAATTTCGTAAAGTTCAGTTGTAGTAAATATGGATGCTTTATTTGAATACGATCGCTAACGTGGTGAGGAAAATCTCCTGCTAGTTAAGAGCAGCTCCTAAAAGTATGAGAAAACTTCCAACTGATTGCTTGAGACTCTTAAAAAAAGTTCTTCCACTAATACTCCAAGAAAGCTTACTGTGGAGCCTTAGAAACATATTTTGATTGAGTTACCTTCGTTCCATCTTAATTTGAAAGGCAGAGTATGGTTTTCATCTAAACTACGAAGATAAGAAGGACATCTAAAGGACGGTAACGGAAGCGTAGCCCTCCATTATTATTATTACAACAACATTACTTGTTACTTTTTGTGTGTTAAACACGACTTATCTAGGAAAGATTATAATGTGAAATTAAAGATTGGCAGACATTTAGAGGAAAGAAGTACGGTTAACTCAAGACGAAAAAGGAATATTTAACCAAAGAATTGAAATAAATAAAAGATTTTCTTACCCAAAGAATAAATACTCTTCAGGTTTTAGAATGCACATATTTACTAGAGAATGTTATTCTGTGACTGGCAAAAGAGTTCCTGTTTTTCATGCCACAAAGGCAGCCAAGAAACTTGTGGGCGAGAACTATGAAGGATAACGCGAAATTATAGAAATTTGTTCTATAAATATAAAATTAATAAAAAGACAAAACTATCAAAATATAGATTTCCAGAAACAGAAAATAAAAGACAAAGGAAATGATCCGCAAACTCGTGAAGAGCTAATGAGTTAATTTTTTATGGATGCAAATTCCGAGCTTGATGTGCAAAGTTAGTTATTCATTTTGAGAGGTTAACCAATTAAACTTAATGATTATGTGGAAAAATATGGACCTTTAAGTATAGGAGAGTCGGAATTTAGTTATGTAAATAATGTAGGGAAAATTTATTGAACCTGACATATGCAAAAGTACACTCACTGATTACTACCGGTACTGATTTAAGTAGCACATAATTTTACCGCATCTTTTTCAACGTAAGAGTGATGAATCGTCGACTGTGAATGACTCGTCAATCTTCCTGTACTTTAAATATTATCTCCTCTGAACTGCGAATTTCATTATTGAATTATAAATCATCGATATTAAAGATGGTTGATAAGTAAATATTTAATCTACGTTGAATCGCTTGTCTAAATAGCTAAAGCTAATGAGCTAAAATAGCTCTAGATCTCTCCAGTATATTTCTTTCTTTGGTAATCCACAGCAAAAAATATTTTCATAAATTAGATTCATATTTTCGCACCAATTATTTAAAGGTAAACTTTCCCTTCTATCTCTTTACTTTCTACCTTTTGTTTGCATCATTTCTACAACTAATTCGTGAATTTTGAGAAGATGGATTTATCTTACGTTTCTTTTTTCTTCTCACGTCCATGAATTAAGGTTCAGGAAGGTCTGAATTAGTGTGACAGATGGAGCAAACAATGCCCAAGGCTATTTGATGTGGATTAATTGGTCAGCCACCGCCTTTCTCAGCGCCGGACCCACATTCTGCGAGATTAGCAAGGTCAAAAACCCTTAATTGGGACTAATTCTTCTCTGTAAGGCTCCGTTTCCGTCTACGTCAATGTATACAGAAAGGATTGGACACCAAAAAGAGATCTGGAATTTTGAAAAAAAACACGATTTACAGACATACATACGTACCTTAAAGTCGGGGAGTTTTACTACGAGAAAACTATAAAAATGGAACTTTTGAAGAGGACTGGAATATTAAAACACCAATACAATTTTAACTGTAGTTTTTCGTCTCTCTAGATTGTCATTGATAAGTTCAAAAACTTTCTAAATTCATGGAAAGAGTCCTGCCTAAGGCAACAAGTTGTACTTTTGCTCTTACAGCTATTCCTTCCAACGAACATTTGAGCTAAAACTTTCATGGGAAATTATCTTTCAAACGATACGGACCAGACACTTTGATTATTTTTTCTTCTTTTGTGACCTCATTGCTTGATAGAAGTAAATCATCTCTTCTAAGGAAATTTGAGTTATTCTCCCGAGTCCAATTCGAATTACTTGGAAACAATCGGAAAATTCACTCCACATTTAGGACCGTTTCCGTTTGTCCACTAAGGGCGACAAGGTTGAACAATCGGCTCTATGAGTGACGATTTTTTTATTTTTATGTATTTATTTTCCGATGCTCTCACAAACATCCATTTATTGTATCATTACAGAAGATGCGTAAACAGTAACAATAGGCGAGCACACACGACAATTACCTAACCAGAACACTCCGATTAGCCGGGACTCGAACTCGAAACCTTATGGTTGGAGCGATGTCATACTAACTTCTCCGCCACCGGGTCCGGTATTCTTCACAGTTTCACATTTTTCATCCGTGACTCGAATATTAAATCAAGAAACACCTGTAAACTCATCGAATTTCTATTTTTAGCGATTCCATGTTACGATATTCCAACGCCTCTTTTCTTCAACGCATCTTTTTGAACACCTTTAGAGAAGAATAGTTCCTCTTCTTTCTTCTCTAAGGCCCTTTTCTCTACCGCACTCACGCTAAGTGGAGGAACATTTCCCCTCATGGGTTCATCTCCTCGTTAAGTTTTTCTCTGCAAACTTCATCTCCAGACTACCAACAGATCAATGATTCGTTCTTTCTTAGGCTGTAAATAGTACAATGAATACAGATGAATTCATTGCCAAAAATCCAACGATACTTTCGTCTCTCTTCCACTTCGCCTAATATCTGCCTCTTTGCAAGTAGCGCTTCACAATAGCAAGTTTCTTCCTACATATTCTATCTTCCCAATTGTTTTCAGATGCGTAAACCCTTCGAGCCATGCCTACCATGGTCTTCTTTCTTTCACGGTATATGAAATCACATTTTAAAGATCTTATGCTTTCCTGGTGGACACTGTGTAAAAAGGATTCTCGGGTTTCCAACCAGGTTAATTCTGGAGACATGTTTGTCGCCGACATCAAATCACATTTTGTATTAAATGCCATATTTTGTGGCACCCGGAATATCATTTATTCCCTCCACGTGACCGAATTATCCAAACATCTTCTATAAACTGATATTAGATATATCAGTATTAACAATCATTTATTCCATTACTATTTCATTTCGTACCCCATTTTCTTCCTTAGTGTTAAGACTCGCTTCCAGTCTTTTCTTTCCATTGATTTGAGAATCAACAACTTAGCAAGGAATTCACCGAAACATCCTGCAATATCTAAACTTTATGAGACTATCAAAATTTATTGGAAATATGTACAAGGTCTTAAATCCATTGTCGTGTTAAACTTTCCATTTGGCGAAGCAGAGGAATAATTTTCCTGAGAGCAGGAGTTATGGGATTCACACAATTTTCTGCCCCTCTGCTTGTTTCAATACTACGTAAATACCCTACTTGATATTTAAGTTGCATAATTCGTTATATCCTGATGCATTTTTGTATTTCCTCTCGGTCTACCTATTTCAAAATCGTCCCGTTTCCATTATACTGCCAATATTTATTGTTTATAATTTTTAATATCCTCGCCAAAATTTCCGACTTTAATACATTATTATTGATTACCTACCCCTCCGTCCATGTCATTCATGATGAGTAGCTTTTACCCGTTTCAATGTGTCAAACTCTCATAATAATCTGCTTTATTCCTGTCACATTAACAAGAGGAAGAAGTATATATATGGTACGAATACCACGTGCAGTCACACCTAAGTAGGTTTATTCCACTCACTTCCTGAAGGGTCTCTACTTCTCTTTCATTGCACTTATGTAGTTTTCTGCTTCTTGTATTACCTGTCATTTCCATTCTTTCAAAAAATTTAGTTCATTTCAGATTATAAATCCTTGAATTGTCCATATTTCGATCAGAATAGTATTTAATCATGAATCAAGGGGCTTTCGTGTATTCTATTTCGGTTTGAGAATCTTCAGGTCAGTTAGAGGTTTAAAACACCTCAAGAGCCGTTCTAGAAGACCTAGAAGACCGATTAATTCGCTTCCTTCCCATGTTTCCTGTTTTGATTTCAGAAGGTGGGTTTCTTTTTGAGTCTCAGACGGCGCCAAACGCCAAATAAAGAAGTGTTTTAAACCCTTAATTCATTAATAGCCGTGTTCCGATCTTCTTTTATTCAGTTTAGTACTTCTGCAACTTATTATAATATGCACAAGGTAGTACATTCATACCACCCCATCGCCTAAACCCCTTAACTTGAAGGTTGGATCATCTTGTCAAGGCTTTCTTCCCCTAGTATTTGACTACCTAATGTGCCGCTGAAAGCCAGTATATTTGTTTCATAGGGTGCTACCCTCATTACCAGATAGACCCTATTCTTTTTGAAGTTCGGTTAATGGATTGCAGATATATGAAACGATCTCTAATGCTCTCATCGACTCTTAGTCATCTTCAATCGCATACATTTAACTCTCTAAGTCGGGGATTAACTCGTCGATTTTTTGAGAACCATTTTTTTCGCTTCGTTTGTAACTCCACTCGATAGAAGCTTTCTTGATACAGATACTTTAACCGCAATGGCCGCATATTTCTTCGGACCAGGTAATACTCCACAACTGAAATCTCACACTCCTTCCAGAAGTTTGTGAGTACACAACGGGGCACTAGAAGATGCTTAATCTGCTAGATAAATCTCACATTTAGTATCGTAAATTTCAGGCTAAGGCATTCTTCGATTCGCCGTAGAACCTCGCTCAGCTTAGAAAAATTATTTCGTAAGGATTTCATCCCAAGGGTTCAGTAATTTCATACGTATTCTAAATTTTCAATACTTCCATTTCCTTCTTTTTCCTCTCGGGATGCAGTTAACTTCCTCTATTTAAAATCTCTTTCATATCATCAGCACGTGACCAAAATGACGTGAATTCGACTGAACTACGGCAGAGATGTAGAACCACTAGTCGAAGGTAATCTTAGTCGCAATAAAAAAACGATAATCGGCAAAAGCAACGCCTTTCGGAATTCAGATTAATTTCGAATCCTTCGCATCACGTTCTTGCTCTTTGACTCGTTTTGTAATAGTCAGATATTCCTGCAAGTGTCACATAATAACGGGGAAATGAAAACTGGATTTCCCAAAAAATGCACTTCTTGTAGAGACTAGAAAACTCGCTTCGATTTTTTATTCGTGAGGCGTCCTCTCCACGACGAAATGGCGCTCCGCTTTTAATATTCGGAAATCGACTCAAGGCGAGTGGACAACGCTTCCCGCGATAAATTCTGCTGGAAAATAATTTTCCTCGCTGTCTTTCAAGCTCTTCCATTCCGCAAACACATTTCGAGGTTTACGTTCAATTAAAACTCCTTTCCAACGAAGGCTGCGAATGGAAGTCCGCTGTTTGCTCGCCATGATGGAGTGCCTTTCTCGAAAGATAAATAAAAATGTCGCCCATCGCACGACGGCTCCGAAAGCTTTTCTAAAAGTGCATTATCCGTAATCGGAGGGAAAACACGAAGCCATTGCACGCTTGATCGTGCGGTAGGTATGGAAGGCCATTCATTCGAGGGATGATCTGAGAGACAAGCAGCGAATGGTATTGCTCGTCAATTTGAAGAGGGAAATATCGAAGCCCCAACCGGATGGAGGCCTTTGGAGTGGTACGCTTCGAGTGAGCTCTGATGCAGATTCTCCACTTTCACTTATTCGTGACTAAATGGCTTTTAAAGGTCTTGTCTACATTTGGCCTTCGCTGAGTTCAAAGCATTGACATATGATTTTCCAATCTATTTTCTTTGAAGATTAATTGAGCTGTTGATTAGCTATGTTTTGCGCCGAGGGGCTCGACTTCAACTTAAGTGCGATGCTTGCCTATTTTATTCACACTAAACGAGAGAATAAATTATTACCACGGAAATGCTCTCGCAATGGGGTACGAACGGAAAGAAAATCCACGTTGACCCGTGAAAACACGCAGAATCACACATGCCTTAGAAAAGTGATCATGAATAGGAGTAGGAGGATTTACGGGTTTTGGAAGAATTTTATTTATTAAGTACCGTTTTTCTAGAAATTTCCATTTCACAATTTTCCAATTCCAATTTACTTCTTTGTGTTAAGATATCATAATTCTCAGATTATAATGAAAAAGATATTCCGACGGAAGCTAGTCAAATAATAATCATTAATAAAGCCAACTAAAATGAATTTTCATCACTGCCAAAAAACCTAAAGGCTGAGTAATTCAAATTATTTAACAGTAAACCGCATATTTTATTTGCATTATTTAGTTTGCAATGATACTCAAGGGAGGACCGATTAAAAGAAAAACTCAAAGAAATGATTGTTGTGCGTTGAAAGAGTTCTCCAATCTGACCTCCAGTCGAAGTTAATCGTAGATGATATTTTTTGAGAAAGGTAAAGTCCATCCCTCATTAAAAACCGATTATCCCTTCGTATGGCTGTGGATCATCGACAATATTTGTAACAAAGAAGTGAAGACTTTATGCAAAGAGATATGATACTACTAACAAATAATGGAAATAAATGGTACCAAGTAACTAATGGTAAAGAGTTAAATTGCAAAAGAAGTGAAAAGTTGTGGGTAGCACGTATATAAGGGAGAAGAAAAACAATCGTGTGCACGCTAAAACACGATAGCTCCTTAAATCCTGTATGGTTGAAGGAATGCAAGGAAGAAAAAGGTGAAAAAAGAATGAAATGAAGGATTGATTCCTTTATCTTGAATTACGATAAACTGGTGATGATATGTATTAAAGTTAAAATTGTGATGATAGGAAGAGATTGGAACAAGTTAGGATAGTTTGAAGAGGTGTAACAAATAATCGCCCTTTGGCGACCCTTTTGGCGATGAGATAAATGACAAACGTTAAACATCGACCATTGACTAAATGGAGGTGCTTTTATTATAAATATTATAACGATTTATTAACTAATAATTTAATAATAAATTCAATAATAATCCTTACAATACATAATAACGTAATTCTTAAATAAATAAATAAATAAGAAAGCTCCAGTTAACGAATCAGTATAAATTGAAAAGTAGAAGTTGTTTCAGCTACGAAAAGGGATCCAAATTCGAGAAAACTCCGTTTCTCATTATTTTCACATTCTCTTGACCTTTTCAGATCTATGTTACAGTTTAAAGCAAAGTATCTATGTGTGAAAGGATAAATAGCAGTTAAGAGTATCCCATATACGGTATTTGAGGCTATCAAGCAGAAACTGAAGATAAATTTGCCTATGAAAAGGAAACAAGGTGATAAATAACGGATTATGGATACAGTGGACTAGGGAAATGCCCGATTTCCATCAATCGTAAACAAGGGTGTAGAAAGGTAGTGCCTCCGTTTGCGGACAGGGTAATGGCTTGAGGAATACTAAAACAGAGGAGAAACGATTCAAAAAGCCGAATAGAATGTCGAAGTCATGTTTCTCTCAGGAATACCATCCCAAGCAAGCAGCGGAAACAAAATGCCGACTTCGTCCGCAAGTTAAGTTTTAATTCCTACTTTATCATTCACGTGTATTTATTTACAAGCAGAATATTGTAAGTACGCTTCAACTTACAGTCGAAATATATTAAAGAATTTTTTATACAGATAGCGCAGGAATAATGGGGAATGTTTTCTCATTTGGTCTTTTCTGCGTTAAGGGTTGGTTACTTTGAAGTTGAGAGCAATATTGCACTTCAAAAATAGTGAGCTACCCTCTGAGGTCAAGAGAATGAAAGGAATGATTTTTGTGTTCCCCGATTAGAAACCTCTTTAAAAGGGAGTTTGATCGGAATTGCTGTGAAGTTACTCAAAAATAATTTCCTTTTCGAATCACTGAAGGAAACCAGTAATACCATCCGGGAAATATTTTTCTTTTTTTACTGACAATTTCGAAATAATTTTCTCCAGCATGTGCACATGTTTTGATCACAAAATATTATGTGAATTCGACGTCATAATTTTTCATTGAGCATCCTTATTTTTCTCTTTCATTAAAAGCAAGAGTTAAAAACTTTATCCTATCTTTAAATAGAATGAATTTCATAGAAAAATAACCCCATTATCCTCTATTCTAAATATTACGCCATTATTAAGTATATTTTTAATTATTTCCTCTGGTTCATTATGTACTCATTTGCTTTATTTTTTATATTTGTACCAACAGGATTTATACTAGGTCGCATCTTTAAAATTCAAGAGAAGTTGGCCCTCAAACTCAGTTAATTTCTGTGCAGAAAATGATGGGAAGAGAAATCATGTAAAAGCCCACTAAGTTGAGTTCGAACAGATTGAGATTCGGAAACGATGAATGTGAAGGGGAAAGTGGTCTGAAAACGAAAAAATGGTATTTGAGCGATGGAAACGTTTGATGGCTTTTAGATGGCATGGGGAACAAGTTGATTAAAAATTATAAATGAGTAAACAGCGGAATTCAATCATGGGAAGAACGAACGATGAAGAGGAAAGTGATTTTCACGCTTGAACGGTCGCTTCGGGAGAGTCGAGGAGGAAGGGGGCTTAATAGGGGGGAGGGGAATAGGGGGACGGAAGAGAAGGCAAGAAATATTAGGGATGCTCCACCGTGAAAACCGGTTCTACGCACTCTCTTTGCTCACTCAATATTAGTAGTACGAATAGTGACGATCAAAAGCCAAGTCTTTGGTCAACAAGTTGTGAACTTTTATCTCTACAAACATCTGTTTGAATCTATCGAATCAATACAACGAATTCCTTCTCTTATTTAAAGTTTAGGGAATGACAGAGAAATAACAAGCGGGTGAAAAAAGATTATTGTGCATCATCAGCAGTATCCATATTTCGTATTTCAACTGGTTATTCATATTATTTCATATATTGTTATTTATTTTCTGCTAATG
The DNA here is from genome assembly GCA_000376725.2 of Ladona fulva. NCBI lineage: Eukaryota > Metazoa > Arthropoda > Insecta > Odonata > Libellulidae > Ladona > Ladona fulva. The sequence goes on along the minus strand of KZ308282.1, from coordinate 857,660 downwards.
TTTTGGAATGGAGGTGTTTTACACTCTTCTGCCAATCTGTTACAATCCCTGGTCAACATAAACACTGAGAAAGTGGGATTAACTAGCTCTGTCTGAAGAGTTATTTTTACGAAAGATAGTTCTGGTTCTAAATCTTTCTATGTCCTTAGGCCTAAACTTTTTTATGCTTACTTATCATCGTTGAGTCTATTCGATAAAATTGTCACGAAGATGTTAAGTACTGACAGAGAAGCACATACCCCTCCCTTCATCATATATGTGGGGTAATTTAATATTAGTTTAATAATTCAGGATCAGTAGTGAAGATTTAAAGTTGTACAAAAAGAAATTAATTTCGTAATCGGTGGTGACGAAAATCCAACGCAGGAAAGTGAAGGATTTCTATTGATCGTGACAGAGGTTATAAAAGCATTTAAGGGTATAGACTCGACATTCATTCTCCTAAAATCTCCTTGAGCAACAGTTTTTTCATTCGACAGGAGGAAACTTAATGGAACTTTAAGAATTTGAAAATGATTTATTTTAATTTTCGCTCTATTTCTTAAGTATTTGTATCGATTAGTAGTACATGATTTTTATTTATTACTCATAATAAACATTTACGACTTTTCAAAAGCAGTGTGTAGTTCTATAGAAATGGAAGTCGCGACTCTATAGTCTCTCCTACGTGACTCGTTTCTGAATAAGGTTTAGCCCCCTCTCAGACGAACAACCTCATAGATGAACTTCTCTTTCTTTATCCTCCTTTTCGTTTCCTTTTCCCATGAGATTCTTCTTCATTTAAGTACCCTGCTTCGTCTTACTCTAATTACTGCCTGTACACATCCCTCCTCTCTTATCTACTCCGCGTTTATAAAGGGACGCACTTAAAATTCAAACCCATCTTTCCAGCATCCTTTTGTTCCGCGCCGAGGCGCAACGGGCGAGAGGAATATTTTAATTCAATAAATGGACGGACGGCGATGCCACTGCATCTATTCTCGGGGGAAATTCGGCGTCGCACTGTTTCAATGCTCCTCTTCTTCTTTAGGCACTTTTTCATGAAGAAACCCCTTTTCCATCCATTCCAGCAAGTTTTGCCAGAGTCGGTGGAAATTGCGAAAGTTTATCCTCGAAAAGTCTCCCTCAGTCTGCCCCTCTTTGCCCCATCCCATCGCCGGGGGCCAACACCACCACTTGACTAATTATTAGGCGCTCATCCAACTGTTTTGGGATGATTCCAGGAACTATTTTTCCGAAAACTACTTGTTCGACGTACTTGCATTAGGCGCCGGAAAGATGCTTACAAGGAAATGCCGTGTGCGGTATATGAGACGGGAGTTGTAATTCACGAGCGTCTTTTGCCTTCTCATCGATTTCTACTCCACTTGGGGATAACACCATCTGCTTCACAACCGAACGATGTCCATGAAGAACACTCACCTCGTGAACTTTATCGCTCGCAAAATCTCTTGCGTTTATTCCGAATGCTTCTTCGCCTACAGTAAATCAATTTTCTATCACCTTTTTATAGGAAATACCTAATGCAATTTCCCATGTTTGCCAAACAGGTCGATCGCGATCAACCTATCGGTATCCAATAGTTTTGATTTATCTCGACTTATTATTGGCTAAATACTTCTAAATTATTGCTCGGAATTTTTAACTCGCAAATCTAATATTTTTCAGACTAATGCTGTTAATTTCCACATCTTTTACCGCGTGTTTGTCTTATCAAGTACTTCTAATGGACGATTAAAGATAGAAAGTTTTTTAGACACACGATCGCCTTTCCCCTTCTGTCATTTGCCGGAATGTTTTTGTGTTCTGATAGATTAATGTCCTTTAAAACCCAATTAGCGTTGAATCCAGCACTAAAAATAATGACGAGAAAGTAAAACCAACTAAGCTCTTAAATCCTTGTCTCTTTCTTTTAAAAGACTTCATTTTCATTGTTAGTGCAAACGAAATAGTTCCTAATAAGAAGTAAATGGTTCTCAAAATGTTGAATATGGTAATGGGCCAGTGAAATGATTTTCAGTCCTTAATACCTAGATTGCCGAGGTCTAAGACAAAAAATCACTGAAAGGAGTAGAAAACCATGGGAGAGCACGAATTTATAAAAAGTGTATAAAAACGATGCTATAAAATAAGCTCTTATAATTAACGGGATATATTTACAGTCAATAGATAATATAAAGATACAAAGGAAAAAATAGTGAGACATCCGGATAGCTAAGTGGTTCCTTGGTGGAAGTGGTCTGGAGTTCGAGATGTGGAGGCCACATGTGCTAACTGGCCTTAGTTGTCAAAGCACTTTTAACAGTACTATTAATAAATATAAATNTATGAGCGGGGAGTTGTAATTCACGAGCGTCTTTTGCCTTCTCATCGATTTCTACTCCACTTGGGGATAACACCATCTGCTTCACAACCGAACGATGTCCATGAAGAACACTCACCTCGTGAACTTTATCGCTCGCAAAATCTCTTGCGTTTATTCTGAATGCTTCTTCGCCTACAGTAAATCAATTTTCTATCACCTTTTTATAGGAAATACCTAATGCAATTTCCCATGTTTGCCAAACAGGTCGATCGTGATCAACCTATCGGTATCCAATAGTTTCGATTTATCTCGACTTATTAATGGCTAAATAGCAATTTTTTATTCATGAAAATCTAAAATACTGATAAATGTATCGAAACAAGCATTTGTGAAAGAAAACGGAGTTTGGACTTTGTCATACATTGAGACTAATCCTTCGAGAGCTTCAAACATTAGTTGTAATAATTCAAATTATACAAAAGATATTGTGAAGAATTAATTAAATTTGTTGAAATTACAATCAAGTATAAAAGTCAGTGGCTAAAAATGATTTGAAATGAACCAAAAGTAGGTAATACGAGTCAAAAGAAGTAACTGGATAAATTGTACTGATGGAATGATGGCCTCTCGGAGTTCGAAAGAAAGAATGTACTATGTACTACGGAAGTTTGGAAACTGGAACCAGAAAAAGAGTCATTGGCCGTAAAGAATCCAAGATTCCGTTTCTGTTCTCAGCGACTTCTGAACACCGTAAGGTTGGCATCCTTCGGTTGGCTTCTTTATTTTTAACATTGTAAAGTTGTTAACGCTATACAGTCATAATTCCCTCTACTCTTTCTATTATGACGATATAATCTGAGTCATTCGTTCTTCAGTATCTCTCTTTCGATGTAGTTTCGATTTCTACCTCCACCTCTAGGTACGCAACTCTCTAAGTTGCAGAAGGGTAGTATGGGACGTAAAGTACCAAACATCCGTGAAGTGGCATTAACTTAATTATACTCTCCATTCATCCTCGGCCTGTCATGGTCCTCTACCTCAGTCAAGAGCGATCGTCCTAATGCAGTCATCTAAATCATTCCACTGAGCGGAATCAATATTTTTAAGGCCTATTCCCAATGGACCTCACCTCAGTAATTGAGTTGACACGTTATATTACTAATAAATATTTGGGATCGTTTGACTAAGCTATTCGCTCACAATCAGAGCGCTTTAAATAACTCTACCCTCTTCTCTATACTATATTAATGTTCTTGGGATCCAGAGCGATTGATTCAGAGTATTTGAACTGCCCGGTAAAATTAACATATTCACCTGTAAGAACTTCTTCATGACGACTCCGTAAAGAAAAGACAATTGATGAGATCCACAAAGTATTTTTATTCTTATGCATGACGTGTTTCCTTACATCGTATCACCTAATGATGTTACGATGAAGAATAAGGCCATGCACGGGAATAAAAATATTTTGTGGAGCTCATTAAATGTTTTTACACTATTGTTTCAGCAACTGGGCTATCAGCAGGAAAGATCTTATTTCAAGCAAGAAATATGACTATCGTTGTATTCGTGAATTAGAAAAAGTGCATTGAAAAGCAATACATTATGTCAAGAATTGCTACGGGAAATCGGTGAGCGTTACTCAGATACCTAAGATCGCAGAATGGGAATCTAAGGATTTAAACAAAGGCTTAATTTACTTTATATATACAGAGATAAATTTTTGGCAGATTTAATTCATGAAAAAAATTAGGGAAATAAATGCTAAAACAAGTCGCTTCAAGAATTCATTTTTTCCGCGAACGGTATGCGAAAATAATCAATTAAAAAAGTAGTGCACAGCAATAGAAAGTAATGCATGCAGCCCCTGCCACACGCCGAAAGGCGGCTTGCAGGATACATATGTACGTAGATGTAGAAGTATAAATCCATTTTTTAGGATATCACCCTTCGTATGGAATACTTCCGTTAACGGTTGTGCATATTTTTCTTTGTCTGTTGTACATAAATATTTCATGGGATTATGAACAAGTGGGTAATTTTAGGAACCTATAAAGGTAATTATTTGGTATTAATCAGTTTTATTAATATCAGGTCGTGAAACTTCTTTAAATTTGTGAATAATTTCAACATTTCTGAAATTCTGTGTCTATTAATGTTCTCTTTTCACTTCACTTCTAAGTTGTCTTCTTTTATAACAAATACAAGTTTTACCGTTCATTGAAGATTTTAACCTTAATACCAACTAAAATAGAACTTAGGGCATCCGGATAAACATGTGGGTAACGAGTGCGACTTCGATGAAAGCGATCGATTCCTGGAAGGGGGGCACGTGCGAAATGACCTAAGCTGATGGAGCACTTTTAAAAATTACTACTACTTCCATAGAACTTTTCTTATCTAGATCCACTGCAAGGAGAGTTATTCTTGAGATTAGGTTAGAAGCAGAACAGAAACTGTTGCGTGTGGACTGTTTTTCAATGATTCTCATGAAAGATGTTCAAATGGCGGTCGACGTTGCTCTAAGTGAAAGAGAAGAAAGCTCTATTGTGGAAAAGGTGCCATGGTACACTTAAGTTACTTTTGTCTTTGCCTTTTAAAGGCGTATGTACGGATCTTCATAGAACTTAAGATCATTTAAATCCGGAGGCGAATGAACGTTGATAAATATACTTTAAGAAAGCGGGCTACTCAATGCTGTAAATTACCTTACTTTAAGGAACGCAATTTCCAAGTAATCCGAAAATTTCGGGTGCCAAGCAATGAATATCTCTGACTGTCTATTTATCTTATTATTTTATAGAGTTTTATTAATTTCTTTCTCCTAGCCTTTCTTTTCAATATTTTAAAACCTAATAAATTGCATCGAACACCGGTTTTTCGCCATATCATATAACTATCACATCAAACCACAATTCCTATTTTTCTTCATGGCTCTCTTTCATACTGCTCTTCAAGATCTGATGATTTCAAACACTTCCTTTTACGAACGTTAATTCTATATCCTTTTAAAGTAATCCATTATTCAAGATTGAGCTCAGTACCTATAACCTCCTTTAATGTAAATCTTTCACAAATATTTCTCCTCCGTTTTGTCAGTCGTCCATTATAATCATCACTGTAATAATTTCCTGAGAGTCAAAGAAAATCCTCTATGGATTTAGATATCCTTTTATTTATAGAATGCATTTTTGTTCATAGAATTCCAATCATTCTAATTGCTCTCACGGAGGTCAAACCATTCTAAGCTCTTGACAATATGTACGGCTGTGAATTAGAAGAATACTAGGAAGTTATCTCGAGAATCGCTTTTTTCCAGAGATGTCGTAAATACGAAACGAAAAAATGTCCTCGACATTTCTAAAATAGCTTTATCCCGAGAGGAGAGCCGAACGAGTCATTGGTCGAGCAGAGGATATCGAGATATATTGCCCGAAGCAGGTAAGGAAGAGTCTCTCTGGATAACTAATGGAGACGAAGGCTGAGCCCTATTCCTTCGAAACGGTGGGAAATTGTGTTTGTCTTTTATTTCCGAGGACGTAACTTTTATCTCCACACAACTTAAAGAAAGAACTTTTATGCATTATATCAGATACTAACGCATATGTATTTTTAATAGATACGAGCGCGTAATTTTATAAAATATGATATGTACTTTAGTGAGTAAAGAATAATTATTTTTATTACCTTTGCCACTTAATTATAGACGATCAAAAACTTTGTGAAATTACACCAACATTTTTTTGTTGAAATTCTAATGATAAGAATAAAATGACACTGAGTAATAAGAGAAATCAGCCTGCCGTACATTGGGTTTTTATTCGCTGAGAAATCTAAGTTGGCTGATAACTGAAAGCATCGATTATATAACTAACTGCTGGTGAACATACCACTGTGAGTACTAGGAAAATGGCCAAGTAGAAGAATCACTTTACATATCACTCCTTGAAAATAGGAAGACTCAGGAGGTACCCACTGATTAAAACAATATAGTCAACGAATGGTAATAAAATGGCATCTACATTCATTTTAACTTATTAAAACAAATCTTACTTCAGGTAAAACTGACCTTACATACATACAATTAAAATTCATAAAAACTTAAAGCATTTCAGATTATTTAATTACTTGAACTCCTTGGAATTTTTTTCTCTAGACATCCTGCTATCGAGAGAGCAAATGAATGGAGAGAAAGAGCTAAACATTCCTATTCCTGCAGTTTGAGACCTAAACCGCCCTCAGTATTAATCTTAATAATTTTAATGTCTTTTATTGCGTCTCAAATATACACTGACAGCGTCACATAATCTCCATAAAGTATCCTGCTATTCTAAACTTAAAATAAATGCAACCCTGGATTCAATTTCCTTCCCAAACAAAATGGCTTCTAAATTTGATTCAACTATCAGCATTTACAGCAACTCTGAGTGTCCAAAATATTTAATATTAATCGCCTCATCTAATTAAGTTTTGTTCCTTTAATCAATTCATAATCTCGTTAGTTTGCATTTTCATATTTCTATTCCCGTTAGTAATGGCGACCACCTTCACCAACTTTCTCTTTGGTTGTGTTTTGAGACTCATTATCAAAGGAAACAATACGGTGTAGGTTCATTTGCTTGACTAATATTTTCTTGGACTATACCATCATGAAAATTAATTTCTTTTGTAATATGCCTTTATCATCAAGAAATAACTAGGTAGAGCGTGTTATAGATTCTAAGGCAATCTTCGTGGTAGGATTTCCTTATCTAGTCTACCATTGTTTTATTCTCAGAATTTTCCAATTTTTATGAAAATAAATATTAAGCTGAAAAATGGGACTGTAAGAACTTTAAAAAACAATTTTGTTTTGAATTTGATTTATTATAGACAACTCTTTTATGCTTCACTACAGTTAACAATAACTCTTCCGAACGTAGAGGATGTTTTGCCAGTTACGAATGCGTCGGAGAAGAAACAAATTGGACGAGTATAATGCCTCAGACCAACAATTTCCCTCAACTTAAGTCTATCGATCAATTGTAATTATGGAACACGTGACTGCGAGTTCTGAAAAGAGACACACAAAGGAAGAGATCTCTTTTCTTTCTTCACAGTCGATAAGGCCGCATTCCGGAAGAGTATCTCCCTAAGGAAAAACGGATGGTGGGGTTTATAGGATTCAGTGATGAGAGCGAAATTTAGGGCGACGTTCATCAGTAAATAATCCGATCAGGAGACAAGGGAAATAGCTTTTTTAACTTAGATTATACTTGGCAATGTTCGTTCTTTCGTTTCCCAAGCAATTATGCTTTCAAACATTGTTTACGACTTCTAAAATAAATATACATACTCATGAGAATAACTTAAATCGGAGTACTCACCTCCGATGAAGGCAAAACTCGACTTCGCAAAGCGCATACCCTTAGGTAAGATAAAAGGGTAAGTGAGCGATATCACTTATATACAGGCTTAACCTACTAAGCATATATATGGGATTCTGTTCAATAATGAAACGTATTCATTAACTCTACAAGCTGCCGCGCAAGGCTGTGTGTATTGTTAAAAATTGCTATAATAATCGGTAAAACTTGTTAAAATGATCATTAGCGTAGGTTGGGGTCCCTATGAGTAAAAGATTCGGTTGCAGTTGTTGAATATGTTAGATATAGAATGTTTACAAATGACATTATAGATATTTCGTGACAACTCCACTACTTGGAGCGATCCTGGAATTTCCGTAAAATAAAAAGTACGGGAAGACATATCTCTTGAAAACCTAATTCTTTCCGAACACAATACAATCTGCAAAAGTAATACAAAAAGAAATCGGATGACCGTTTGGTAATCACATTCCGAGGCACATGCCAAAAGGTGACTTCCCGAGTATAAGTCTAGATTTAGATATTTGCAGATATATACATACAAATATGTGCTGTCAGATGGTTTCCCCAAATTAGATTCGGAAACTTGCAATCGAAAAAGAAAGGACGGTCGCAAACTTTAGCTTAAAATTCAAAATTTTCAAATACAAAGATAAAAATATTCGTCATCTTCAAAAAAAATAAAGCTAATAAAGGTCTAAAAGTAATTTTTGCGTATGACTTCATGAAAAATCCTCATCTCTTCGACCTCTTAATCCGCCAATCTCCAGTAAACTTTCCTTATTTTTCCCGAACTTCTAGAGGAAGAGGCGTAAAGATAAGAGGAGAATATTCACAATCTTTTCTGAAAAATGAAAGTAAAAAAAACTTCCCGCGGAGTTGTTCGAAATGAGGAGTCATGGAGATTATTTATGAGGGTAGATAATTTCGCTTTCAGCCTCAAACGAACGATGCGTAATTCTCTTTCGCAGGGAAAATATGCCCTACGTCATTCAATCTCTCTCTCGTAAAAATATTGGTTCTCTTCCCTAACATTTGCAGCTTTGCCGATCTAATATCCAGCAACTGTTCTTACACTTTCCATTTCGGTGAAAGTTGGCTCTCCGAAATCTTCAGACCTTGGAAACTCGACGGAATATTGTAGAACAGTTAACTGCTTGTTTTCTATGTTTACCCGAGAACCCTTTCACCTTCGTTTTTGCAATGTTACCGCATGTGAATTCGCACGTGTTGCACTTAGAGAATCGTCCCCGTTGTGTGACTTTGAAGTTATAATTTAAATTCGTTTAAAAACAGCTCTTTGTATTTAAAGAAGGAAGCAATCGATTTTGAATTTGAAGGTAAAATACCACTACCTAACAGTAAACAAAATACAAATAAACAAGTAAAACACTAAATCAAATACAACTACCTAACAATATGATACAAAGAAATTTCAATGTTCAACTTCGTTAGTTCATGGAATCGATTAAGAGAACATTTAAAATGCCCGTACTTTATTGTACTCTTTAGTCCCAATTTCGCCCAATAAAAGATGTTTGTATTGTACTGTATTGTACTTCAACCTGTATTGTTGTATTATTGTGTCCACCATGTATTCATTCATGGTGAGTTAATTAATTTTTATAATTTTTTATACGGAAGCCTCAAGAAAATTTTCATACAATTTTCAAACTATTTGATAGTATTTCCAAAATAAAAAGTGAAATCATAACAAATTTGGTCTTTCTAAAAACATCTCTCGGGCGAAATCAGCTGCATCATATCGGTACCCTCAAAAATAAACATGTATGCAATTCCGTAGGAACGATAAAAACAGAGATACTTACAAGCCTAAAACCTACTTAAAGCCTACATTCGAATACAAATCAACTACCTACCTTGCAGCTTCAATTTCATGTTTCAGTTTATCATCATTCAGCGTTACTTAAAGCTAATGAAATAAAAATTGCTATATTTTGCAGGTTGTGGAAGTGTATCACCGAGGACAGCCCTAGGAAAAGCAGTGACGATGGCTTATGCGGCGCTGGGCATTCCATTGCTACTGCTTTACTTATCTTGTATGGGGGGACTGCTGTCCAGAGCTGCCAGAGTCATCTTCACCGCTAGACACAGAAATCGTTCGGAGGTAATGGGACTTTCTATTCTATTTTTAACCGCATTAATAGTAAATAAATACCTTTATTATTTTGTCTGAATATAAATCAATACTTGCGTACTATCGATCATCCAGGAATGGGTTATCCGTGATGCAGATTAACTGAGTCTGGGATTCCGCGTAATGATGGGTTTCTATTTAAATGAATTAATTTTTGATAAGTGACTGCATATTCAAGTTATATAAACCCAGCTGATGGAACGACAACGTAGCTGTATCCGATAAAATTTTGCTGGGTATTATCTTACTAATATCTTCAATGATGGGATTATAAGACTATCTTCCTGATTCCTAAACCAGTTAATATTTTTATTATCATCGATCTCTTGTAACGCACGTACATTCTTGTGATAAATTCCATAATGAAGTATTGAATTAGGTAATTTTTTCGCTTTTTCCTCAGCATTTTGGATTATGCCAGGATTCGGTTATCCAATAACTTTATTTCCCAACTTTCACTGATTACTGGTACTCTACGATAATTATTTCTTGGATTAATCCAGAGAGATAAATAACAACATGAATCGAATAATGAAATGCACAATTTGCGCAATTAAACATTTTTCTTTTGCTTTGTTGCGAACTTTCGCGTAATTTATGAAAAGAATCGTTTCTTTTTTATAGATATTCCCAAAGTAATACGTATTTGTTGAAATTTCATTGTGACGTCAAAGGCTGGACTTTTGCCAAACAAGCGTGAATTAAGACTTGTTGACTGATTAGGGGTTTAGCCAACTTTGACGAGTTAAGTATTGCAAACTTGTTATTTATGAGTAAATTACGGATTTAAAAATTTTTCAACAAAATTCCTTACTTGGTCCATCTATAAGACCAATTTCTTCAATAGGAAGGAAATTTCGTGACTTCTAAATTCTCACCTACCTCCAAAATTATTCTGATGAATCTAATGTATTTATGGGTTAATAAAGACATCTTTGCATAAAACACATAACTCCGCCATGAGATTTTTGAGTTACCATTTTCACACCTTTACACACCCCTGCGGTTTTCCAGAAATTCCTGAGGACCCACTGCATCAACTAATATGAGGGTCCTCAGAGGATGATACATTTGACCCCTTTATATTCTGGGGGTCAAGGCTACCACAAGCTTTGACAAATCCTAAAATTAACTTTCAAAATGCTAGGAAATTACCTAAAATAAAATCACGTAATGTAGTTCCAGAGAATTAGGGATTAAATGGAATTTCTGTATCCGGGAAAATGGCAGATAGTTTTCGTAGTGCATTCACTTTAGAGATTCTATATTTTCTTCATGTCAAATAAACAGGCAGTTAGTTCTCTGCCTTTAATAGGCAAAGAACTGCCTGTTTATTTCTGCCTGCTCTCTATGCTTCACTACACATCTAAGTTAATTTTCATTTTATATATGTGTGGATCAAAAAGATGGGCTTCTGAAAATATAAGAATTATCTATAATTGTCTTTTATTATGTTTTTTTGTCTTTAATGACTTTCTGTGTTGCTGCTAATTACGGTTTTAAAGCTGCTTTCTCATTGAAAATTTAGAACGTAAGTCAGGAATTAAAGATGGTGCTACCCATTTAGTTCCCTGAAATTTATTTAAAGCATTTCTTTAACAGTCGACGTCAAAAGCAGAGCCGGTGCACGTCCGGTGCTGCTGTTGCGCGCCCTCTGAAGAGGACAAAAAGACAGAGGCAAACACCGCTGCAAACCCTCCATCCGGAGATGTGACAGCGACTATACGACGAGGAAGAGGATACCCAGGTGAGATTGCGCGTCACGTATTCATGCCATCTAGATTCATTAGATCGAGGATTTCGACGCTACGATATTATGAATTTCAAATAAGAATGATAATTATTTAAGTGTGTTCATAAATTGAAGATAACTGATGAACAATACCTTCCCGTATTGGCTAATGTTCGGCGTTTTTTTCTCGAATTACTGTGGTAATTTTTTTCGCGAATAAATCTCGTAAATAGCGTTTATGCTAAACTGTGTAAATAGTTTAATAACTACTGTCGTCTAGATAAAAAGAGCGCATACATATCTGTTCTCTCTTTATTGGCAACTTCAAAATATTTCTGTGTATTACGCAGCTACTTAACCTTATTATTCTGGTGACAGTACCGGCTTCGGTTATGTGGCCAACCTGAGACGGAGAACAATCGCTTAATGGCTGGAAATCTTTGAACTTTTGGTCTCAACTCATGTTTCAAGTATTTTGGGTTCTCGATACTGATTTCGTTGAGAAAACATTCTTCACTCGATAGTATATTCTTCTTAAATGTTTTGTTTTTGTGCCGTAATTAATGAATTAACTCAATTCAGCATATTTTCGATAAAACTACAATGATAATTAAATGTTTTCAACCACCATCTATAGATATCTCTCATATATTCCTCCACTGATGCCACTTTGATTGGTGGACCATTTATGTCTAAGTACCGCAGGCGATTTCTTCATCTACTTTCTTAACCCGATTATGCTGCACATCTTTTATGCTTTTTACGATCATTGACCTTTACTTTACAGCGTCTTCGGGTGCAGCTGAATACCGTGAGAAGTTGCGGTCCTTGTCTCCAGGAGAGGAGGAGCTGAAGGCGATGGCAATGGAGGATGGAGCTGCCTCTTCGACCACTCAGACCACTGCCTGCTGCTCCTCTACCGGCACGCCCACCTCTACCTCCTCCCCCGCCCCTTCCCCACCTCCACCTTGCCTCGCCGCTCCCTTGGTTCTCTGCTTGTGTGCTGTGGTGCTCTACGTAGCGGCAGGCGCCGCAGTGCTATCTCGCTGGGAGCGGTGGCCTTTCCTAGATGCCGCCTATTTCTGCTTCATGAGCCTCAGCACCATTGGCTTTGGAGAGATGATGCCTGGAGCCAACACCTTACACACGCCTGCTGGTAAGCGACCAAAGAAGAAGTTATGGTTGTATACGTATTTCTCTTCTCCTCACCGCGGATTAGGCAGGCGCTGTCTTAAAGTGGCGGTTCAAATACACCGATAACAATTTATTAGAGAACAAGCTTGATTTATGGGCAAAAGTGTAGAGGAAACTCCATAATTTACTGTTTTATTTTATTAAATTACTGGCGCCTTTAATTGGGCCACTCAATTTACAAATGAGACTGGATCTCACAGATTCGAGGCTGCTACGGAGGATAAAGCGTATGAGATTTACGACATCGATCTTTTTGTAGTGAACTCTGAAAGATTAATTTTCAATTCGGTCTCTACTCCTAATTTCGTACACGGATATTATGTATCCCTTATATACATGACCCATCAAATTCTTTCTTCCTTCAGTTCATTAATTTTAACGGTTTAACGGATTGCCATAAATACAGTAAAGAATGCAGCTATGTCTTATAGTATCCTGGGCAATATTATTTTTTTATATTATGGTAGAAGATAATATGTATTAATTCACTCTTCTCCATTTTATCAACAAAAAGAACATTGTAAAAACCAGAGTCAACAGGAGGCCATCTTCCTCATCAAAGATATGCGTGACTATCCAGATCCCCTCTCCTTCTCAATGAACAAAACGTATAGTTCTTCTTCGTCCTGTTAGGATCACGCGGAAAGTTAAAGGCTTGCAGTTAGATGTAAACTGAAATTCCTCAAAAGCCTCTCTTGACAATCTTTTCGTAACTCTACGCAGGCGTGATAACGGTTCAAAAGTCACATCGAACTTAACAGATCATTTGTCGTGTAAAATCTTAAAATATAGATATAGCCTTCCAAGATGATCTGCTTCAGATAAAATTTCCACAATCGATTGAACCGTATTATATAATAAGGATTATGCATAGAAATACAATACTTATTACACTAGATCTGACTTCTTATAATATCGTTACTAGTAGTGTGATGAAATAGTCAGATACTCAGGCATTGGTCCAATTAATCCAATTAATCAAATATATCTGTTAAAGGAGTTCGCATGGGAGCGGGCAACGCTACCGTCTGGTTCGTGTCCCTGTACATCTTGGCTGGTATGGCCATCACCGCCACCTGCTTCAACATTCTGCACGACGAGATCATGCAGCGGCTCAAGCACAAGTACAGCTCGACCACGACCCTCGAGCCTCCGGCAGCCAATGGCGCCGCCGTGGCCTCCACTACCACCGCCTCCTCCAGGGCGGAGCCTGACGAGGACCCGTACTCCTGACAATTACCGACCCAGGAGGCCTACTACGGCCCATGGCCGCCGGAGAGGAGCGCTGCAGAGGGGCAGGGGGACGCTGGAGGCGGTGCCGGAGGAGGAGGAGTCCCGGAGCAATTAGTGTGCGGTGAAGCGCAATGCAATATCCCGGACTGCGGAGAAGTCAAGTGTCCCGGATGCATCGGCGCGTCTCCATGCATGCTGGGAGTGGGCGGCCTGATGCAGCCCCCAGTGCCCGTGGGATGCCCGCCATTCCCGCCCCGGGAAGGTCCCGGGGACGGACTGGAGGCAGCCGGAAACGAAGGGATGGAGAGTTCCGGACCGGTGTATTCCGTGGGGACGGAGTGGGCGGAGGAGGAGAGAATGGGAGTGAAGAAGGATGTCATGGAAGAGGTCAAAGTGGACGGGGTGCTAGAAGGCAGTGCGCAAGTTCCTTTGGATAGGCAAGTCTACAATTCCCTCAATTCCACGGATTCGGAAATTAGAGTTTAACAAGTATCGATGTAAAGCCCGTGTCTGGGGATAGAATTTTCTAGGCCAGTGCGTGACGTCACAGATTCATGTAGAGCCAGCAGAAGATAGCAGGAAAAGCTAAAGATAGAACTAATGCTCTGCTCACAGACTCACGCTGATGGTTCTAAATTGTTGTACGCACGCAATCGTGCCTAAAAAATTCAGTGACACGACTTCCTTTGCACTGTTCCAGCATCCAGCACTTTCGAGGGTGAAGTATTCCATGGTGCTCAACACGGCCTTCTTCATTCTTTTTCGGTGTATTCATTCTTACCAATTGTTTTATCCCAAATTTACATGTGTAGCCTTCGGTAAAATATCGATATAATTTATTTTCATTTAGCTCGTGATTAAGACCTTTATTTAATTTCAGATTCAATATTTAAAAAAATTAGCGTATGTAAGATGTAATTAAAGTACAATTCATATAATCTGGGCAACATAATTAAAAGGATTTCAAATGAAAATATTACTCTTTCATTGTCGTTGAATAATAATTAGTAAAGGAGCCATAAATACACTATGGTCAACGAATAATTACAAAGAAAGCGCTAGGTCCTATACGTGATAACATCTACATCCGTCAAACATACACATTTCTTTTCGGCCGAGAATAGAAGCGTACCATAATTATGAGGCCACTGGTAAGAAAAGACCGTGACGTCACCGCTGTAGGCCAATTCGGGCTGTCTAAGAAAATCATCTGTCATGCGACACGGGCTTCAAAGATTACCATAAAAATATCTTTGATAGAAATTAACTACTTCTAGCCAGTTCCGCTTCTTTGCAAGAAATGGTAGGTTGAGAATGGTATCGTATCTTGAATTGCGTCTAAGTGACCGCACAATTTGTTACATTCAAGATGATCCAAAATCAAATTCTGTGACATAATTATCCGTGACACGTCAAAACACTTCAGTACGATTTCGTTTAGCTATTTTGGGTGAATTCTAAATTTAAGAAAGACTAGTTTAAAGTCACAGCAACGAAATCAAAATCATAATGGAAGCCAACTGAATATTTATCAGGATACTGGTTGTGAATCAGGAGTACTGCACGCAGTAAAATTAGTGAAATTTCTGGGTTGTTCAGTTTACTTTTCCTGCATAGCCTTTTAGAAAAGATTTTAGTTAATTTTTGAAGGGTAATCGCGAGTGAATCGCATGGTAAAGAATTTTCAAAATCTGATGAAGAGAATCGTGAGTCTTCTTTGTGGGTGACATTGAGATACAGCAGAGTTATGATGATGAGGCGAGCGCAGTCTCACCTAGAAAATGCGAAGGTAACCTAAAAGTTTAATTCGCCAGTTGGTGATGAGTTGCAGTGTGCGCCTACCATTCCTCAGGTTTTGCTCATGAGGTTTTTCTCGCCGAATCTGTTGTAACCCAAAAAGATTCCGATCGTCCAGGAATCGGAAACTGATTACTGAATAGCAGATGTTTTGGACGAATGATTTTTGACAAGGAATTTATAATTACTTGTAATTTATAATACTTAAAACAACAAAAAAAATGTCGATTTAATGTCGAAAATGGAAACTCAAGACGGGTATCCCTCTCGATTGTATCACATATTCCCCATTTCATTATCAACTTTCGATCTTTTGATCAACAGAATCAATTCATCGAAACAAAAATTATGTTATAAAATTCTCCATCTCCTGTAAGATTGATTCAATGCAAAACTTATGTTTATAATTCTAATAAATAAATTCAGAAAAGAACATATAGAGGCAGGTGTGAGTTGATGGTAAAAAAGAAGAGCAAATATGTCCATGTTAACTTTTACCTCAATAGAATATGAGAAACGACCCACGTTTCAGATCGAAGCTCCTTCATTAGGCGTTTAATAGCCAGAAGCAAGGAAATAAATAGTAAATGGAAGAGGTTAAGGAAGATGGAGCTTGCGACAAATACTAAAAGGAAAGAGTAGATGATTATTAGGCAGTGTGGGAGGGAAAAAGCAAGGAATGGGGGAAAAGTGAGGTTAAAGAAGGAGAGGAAGGAATAGTAATAATAAAGTCGTTTTAATCACTTGATGATGAAGTCCCGCTTAGATATCTAGGACGTTTCTCATGTCCTATTGTAGTTAACATGAGTGAATATTTGATAATATTTACTGTGCCTTCTTTAAAAATTAATACCATTAACAAAGTATCATTTATATAAACTTTCTCGCAGAGTGCTGCATTGAAAGAATGAATTCATTCAAAATTTTCAGCTGTTAGTCACGTAATTGAAGACTTAAATAAACTATTCACTTTCGAATAGAAAGAAAGGAACCTCCAAATTGCCTGAGAAATGCACATTGCTACAACATGATGCATTGCTGATTCGGCGAAAACAGTTTTGTATGTAATAATGAGTTATATTTGATATGGGTTTTTTCGGATGAGAGTTCGCTGCAGCCTAATATCTAACAAAACCTTCATACATCTATCTTGAATGAAGAGAATGTGATAAATAACTTACGATCGCGGTAGTTGGAAAGCAAATGTTTCATTTTCATTCCAGATCAATCATTTGTATTAGTGGAGGTGAATTACGATGTTGAAAAACTTGTCACTAATTCCATTCATTTCTTTCCAGGTTGACTGCAAATATTCAGATGAATGCATAAATTAAAATTTATGCTATACTTAAAGCTCTCGTTGAAATGACATTGTGGGTGACAATTATTAACTCAGCCCAACCTTTTGTTTACCTAGAAAGGGAATGTTCTAAGATTCTCTTAAATATGTACTTTAAATTATGATGGTCAAATGGTTGGACTTCCATTGTTATATTTTCTTTCAAATCTTGCAAACATTTTATAACAAACGAGTTGTTCTTACTAAAAAAATAAAAAAATGTTAGCAATTTCTAAGAGAAATTTAAATCCTCAATCATTCCCAAGTTTGTATATTTGCTTTCCAGGGAAGTAGTTTTTGTAACTAAGTGTATCAAATGATGGAATGAAGAAATGATATATAAATAGAGGGCACCAAAGGGTCTAAACAATCACTGCCATTTAGGCTGATTGTTGTTAAATATCGTTCCTTTTCGTATTTTTTTTCGATGAAATGAATTCATACATTTTGGTATATGTGTATTGAAGATGTAAAATATAGAATTTTGAATAATGTATATTTAGAATCTAATAGATAATAGTTTATGTGCGAATGTAATGTTTTAAAAAGAATAGCTGTTATCAGCAAAGTGTGTTTGATTATCGATGTATTTGTGTCATAGAGGCTTAAAACTAAGCCTCAAAAATAAAAATGTGAAATACTAACTATGTCAAAATTCTGTAAAGAGAAATAAAATGGATATAAATGTCAAAAATGGATATGTGTTGCGCCACGCTTGATTTGTTAATCTGGTTGTTTCTGAAGTGAGCTAAATGTTCTTTAAATCTGGTTTCTAATTTCAGTTTACTTTGCCCGACATAGACTTTGTCACAGTCTTGGCATGATATNTCTCTTCCACTTAACCTAAGTTGAATTTCATATTTAAAGTTTAAAGAAAAAATGGAACAACAACACAAAAAAATGTAGGTTTTTGGGGGAAAATCTTCTCAACTGAAGGTTGAAGAAGACAAATTAGTAAATATATAAGAATACAAAAACTGCGAAGATCTAAAGTAAAGGTAATACAAGTATACAATAATGATAAAAATACACTTTAATCAATGACATAATGCATGAATATACATTAAGTCAACATATAAAGGTTAAAATACATCATGTACATAGTCAAATTGGATGATGCACTTTCCAAAAAGTTAAAGTTCAGAATGTGAATATGATTCTTGCCTAGGTTTTATATTCAATGTTGACCGCTTCCAACTAAGTCTATGGTTTGATGCCTGGGCATGTTAATTATTCCTCCATATGAAATGTACAGGAAACTTGGATAATATTTTGAGGTACTTCCCAATATGATGACTCCTAAAATCTAAGGAATAGTAACTGGAGGAGTTTCTGAAGCGTAATTTAATTAGAAGTCCTCCCCAGTACTCCTGGGTTCAATGGTAGGATGGTTCAAATCTTGCCCATATAAATACAGGTTGAGAATTTGAATATATTTTTGCAGCACTTCCCAAAAAGATAGGTACCTCTACCTCGGTACATAGATAGGATTCAAGAATATGTTTCATATTGTTGGTAGACCACTTCCCAATTGATACTTGGCTTGATGCCAGGGAGCATTAAGTTTTCGTTTATAAAGACATTTAGAAAACTCTGAATTCATTTTGTGGTACTTCCTGAATTGATTGCAACTTGAAACTTTAGGTGTTTATAGAAGACTATACTCCCTTTGGTTTTAAGTGGTAATTCTGATATGGGTAGTCCTTGTTTCAGTGCTACTACAGTTTAATTTCTTAAAAATGTTCTTTAAAGAGATATTTTACCTATTCATAAACCTGGATATTGCAGTATGACAGGCAGGAAAATCATAATCCCATAGCTTGCTGTATGCAAGCAAGTTTTACTTGTATTAAGTTAAAACTATCAAATTTTACTAGTTTATTGTTCTTACATTGTTTTTTATTGTTATAATTAATTTCTATCATTAATATAGGTTTTTAGCTGTAGATGAAGCAGACAGGATGCTAGAAGCTGGTCATTTTCAAGAGTTGAAGGATCTCCTTGAACGTATCAATAAAGAAGGAGCTGGTCGAAGGCAAAATTTTGTTTACTCTGCAACCTTATCCCTAGTTCACGAAGTTCCCAAGAGAATACGAGGGAAAATAAGGAGGAGACAGACACCAGGACAAAAACTACATTCTCTAGCAGAATTAATTGGCTTGAAAGACCCCAAAATTGTTGACGTGACACCAGAGGGTGCTACAGCAGGAGGATTGGTGGAAACTAGACTCACATCCTCATCCCTAATTGATCGTGATGTGAGACTGGCATCTCTTCTAACATATCTGGCTCATTCTCCTTTCTCAGCTGGATCAGCATCAGCCAGTAGAACTATAGTGTTCTGCAACAGTGTTGGAGGTGTAAGGAGACTGGGTGGATTACTAACAGCTCTGCAGTTGTCCCCCTATCTGCTTCATGCAGGAATGCAACAGAGACAAAGGCTACGTAGCTTAGAGAGGTTTTCTCGGGGAGGAATTCTTCTTGCCACAGATGTTGCAGCTAGAGGTCTGGATTTACCGCTTGTGGATCATGTGGTACATTTCCAGGTCCCAAGGACATCAGAGGTAGTTTATATTTCATCCTGTAAATGCCATTTCATATACCCTACATACCTACATATAAGATGCAGTTTTTTTTTACAAAATAATTAGGTTGAATAGGAGGGTGCTTCTTATAAGAAAATGGCTATAGATTTGCCATGGTTTTTTATTGCATATCTATATCCATGGTGTATAGATCAAGAATACAGTCACAGAAACCTAGTTGCAACTTATAAGGAGTGCATTTTGTAGGCAATTATGTACAGTAATTAGTTATTCAAAAACCAGCTGGTATGCCAGAGTATTTTCTAATTAAAAATACTATTTCTCCTCTACAATACTGTGTTCTGACTGCAAAACTTAACCCAAAAATTAAAAATTTTATGTAACGCAAACAATAAATCTGTGAGATTTTTTGTAATATCTAAAAAAAATTAATTATTACGTAATAAAAATTAATTATTTCATAGAGTAGTAGAAGAAGGGGTGGGCTCCCAGATAGTCAGGTGAGTACCTTTGTTGAAAGCAGTCTCAAGTTCGATGTTCAATGGAGGCCCATACATGCAAAATTACCTCAGCCATTGAAGCATTTAAAAAAATTCTACATACTATAGAGAAGGGAGGCAATTAGAGCATATTTCAAGGGTCCCCTTGGATATATGGCCAGCCCTATGACTGAATACAAATAGTAGTAGTAGTATTGTTAAAAGTGCTTTGACAGCTAAGGTCATTTCTCATGTGAGTCCCCACCAGGAGTCAGACCCAGGACCGCTTTCACCAGAGTCGAACGCGTTGCCCACTTGGCTATCTGGGAGACCTGAATACAAATGTATTAGGGTTGATACCATTCAGCGTATGTTAATTGAGTGAACAAGAGTATGACAAGTTAATTCATGAATTTAAATTGCAATTTGCTCATTTGAAAGAATTTCTGATAAGTTAGGGTTACACAAACATCACGTTCCTGCCTTCAGATGCAGATTCTCTTTAGACTATTTCAATTTGAGAATCGATCTTATCTGCCTCATAAATTGAGAATCTGATGCTTATTTTATAACGATAAATTCAAAACTCTTTCATAAACTTATAGGCCTTTATGTAATACAAAATTTGGTTTCTCACCTTATTATGTGGTCTCTGACTTAGGGGATCCAAAAATTAAGCTTAAAAAATAATGTCTGGTTTGATCGTAAGTGAAAAATTGAGTTGATAATGTTAAATTAATAGGCATACACTTTAATGTGCAAAGTTACTTATCACCCTTTTCCTGAACTTTTAGATAGTTACATTACATAAAATTGAAGCGTAAAATTAAAAAAAATATTTAAATTAACTTTTGTGAATACTTTTACGTCTAAAATTCTCGCTCATTTCTCTCTGTTAGTTTATAATTGCACACTAACATAAACATTATTGTTATAGACGTAATATAAAATTCATTTAGTAATAGAAACATATCTTTCATTTGCTTCAATTCTGCTTCACTGTTGGGCATAACAATCATTAAAAGCACCTATCATTATCGGACGATGTCTTTAGTGATACATAAATTGCAGTGTGACGATCAAAATGAGCATTCTCACTCTGATTGCTAGTCGAAGCAGTTTGATTTTCCGCGCTCCCGCTGAAAACGAATGAGTATCGTAATAGAGTTCCTACCAGTCGCATTGAACATGTGGTTTACGCAATGAAAGTGATATTGTGTTCATGTCGGTGAAAGGTTTGTAAATTACGAAGCGCACGAGCAAGATGGGTAAGAAAGCAAAGTTAAATTGGAAACCAGTTGTCCTGGATCAAAACTTGCTGTCCAAGTCATCTACTGAAGGGCTAATAGGCATCGAAGAGCTTTCAGATTATTCTTTCAAGAAATCAAGTAACTTTGGAGGAAAACTACTCACAGCCAAGAGTGAAAAAGTGCGATCTTTACCCAGGATACGTTCATGGACGGCGAAACGCGCATTAGGTAGAATCAAAATGTTGATTGTTTTTGGAGTTATTATATTACTCAGTAACTTTACCATCAGCGGTCATTTCCATTCTAGGGAAACCAATATTGAAAGTGCAAAGGACTAAACCAAAAAGTAAAGCTGTAAAAACGAACCGAAATGATGCAAAGAAGTTGAGGGCATTATTTTCATCCATCTCGAATCCCAAGGCAGAAGAAGCTGTCGAAGAGTCGCAATTATTGAGCGTTATGTCGAAATGGAATGGATTATTTGTACCTCAACCTATTCTGAAAGCTTTACATGTTTTGGGTTTCAAGGAGCCAACACAGATTCAGGTAATTTCATCGCAATTCGTCGTTATTAGTTCTATCCAGAAAGGTACCAATAGGAGTTTAATAATAACAATAAATCAGAATAAATTGGTGATATATTTTATCACTCATGGACCTTAAATGATTTAAAAACTTTTCAAAGCTCATACCTGCCATTGAGTCTCATGAAAGGTGGGCTCAAAATTGTAAATGTATGGGTTTTTCCATTAACCAAGTTACGTTCACTATTATTACTAACATTTTTAAAATGGCAAAGGTCTTATTTCTCTCTGTCTCACTAATAATTCTTGGATTTGGCATCTTTCTACCCTCAACTGCTATCAATACGGTTTACTGTTAGACTTATGAGCAAGCTGAATCTAAAAAAGTCATTCTTGGGACCACATAATTGTTTGAGTAAAGACAAGATTAGGAAATAGGTCGTGAGATTTGTGATTATGTAATTTTAGGTCCTCTCGCTTCCTGCTGCAATCAAAGGTAGGAAGGACATGATGGGAGCTGCTGAAACTGGCAGTGGAAAAACTCTAGCTTTTGGGATACCAATCTTAGCAGGAATAATGAAAGCTAAGGAAATATCAGAGTCCAAGAGAGGTAAATTTAATCAACTTCATCACATTTTTACATGTTCTCCTTAAGTTTTATTTCTCAGATATATAACGTATCTGACTTTTCTTCTCATATCTTTCAGATAGATTTGTATTATTTAAATAACACAATTTTTTGTTGTGGTTTTAAATTTAAATTAACACCCTTATGTTGATGAAAAAAAGATAAATATGATTCCACTTAAGAAATCTATTACGAAATATTATGTTGGGAGATTTTTGAACAAAATATTTTTATATCACTTTTTCATTAACAAGAACTACAAGTATATTTGTACATTTAAATTGTATGGAGTATCATCATATTTAGATGTTTCATTTGTACATCTATATATCCAGATAAGGAAAGTAATCTAAACTGTGAAGAGGAGAAGGTTACAGAAGATGCTGAAGAATGTGCATTTTCTGAGGAAGAACTAATACCAGATGATAATGATGGAGAGCTTAACTCTGAGAAAAGTGATTTTGAGGAGGAAGAAGATTGCAATGAAGAGAAAGATGAGTTTAGTGAAAAGGCAGAGAATGAGTTAACTTGTGTGAGAGTTATAGACAACATCAAGTTTCCATTCTCATTGGTAGAGGAGAAGAGCAAGCCCCAAAACACAAATAAATTGTGGGCTCTTGTTCTGACACCTACTCGGGAGTTAGCGATTCAAGTCTATAAACATCTTATTGCTGTTGCCAAGTACACATCTATCAAGGTTAGCATCATGTTAATGGTTTTTGTTTACACATCATTCCAATCTGTATCAAATTATTGACTAAAATTAACAGTCTGAGCTTGGGAAGAAGTCTAAGTTCACGTGGTAAATTTATTTCTTAATAGCCTTTTAAATGTTCAATTATTTTGTCATCCTTTAATAATTTTGTAAGGTTCTATCAAAAATATAATATTTTTATTGTTATATATTTTTCATTTCTGCTGTTTAAAAAATCATGGTCAGGCCTTTAGCATTCTATGCTTTTCATTGTTGAATCTGAACTATCTTTTGGGGAAGAACTTGTTTTGTTGGTGACATTAAATTTGTATTATCAGATAGCTGTTCTTGTTGGAGGCATGGCTCCACAAAAGCAAGAAAGAATGCTGCGTCGCTGTCCAGAGATAGTTGTTGCAACGCCTGGGCGTCTTTGGGAGCTCATACAGAGTGGCAACACTCATCTCTCGGAAGTAGAAAAAATCAGGTGAAGGTTTTTCAATTATTCCAATGCTGATAACTTCCTTCCACCTCTCTTGTGCTAAAATTTTAAGAACATAAATACCGTTACTACTGTTTTGAATGAGTATTTTCTCAATCTACTAACATTTGAGACTATTTACTTCAATATAACATCAATGGTTTCAGCCTTTACTTGGTGATATGCCACACTGTCCAACTAAATGTGTTTTTTTACTTACATCAACTTCTGATGCTTTGATACTTCAATTTGGTCATCTACTTTGCCTTTTGCTAAAGAATTTACATTATTTTCTTTATTATAATATGCATGGAAATTCTAGATTCGTTCTTGTTTTAACCACATTTAAAAAAATAATTATCCTTCCATATTACTTATTAAGAAATAAAAATTCCTGGAAAGTATATTAATTTGTTAGATGTTTAAAAACACTGTCAACCATATGTTAGCAGGCAGAACTCATGTATAGAGACAAATAGGAAGCTCTCCATTACCTCTTTTCCCAGAAATTGATAATCCAGAGCTTCCAATTTATCTCTAAACATGAGTTCCATCTGCCAACATATAGCTTTCTGAGTAATTTTAAACCTCTAAGAAATAAATATACCCCGACCATCTCACTAGAGAAAAAGTGAGATATCAATCCTACATATTATGGGTTTAAGTCTAGAAGGCCCCATAAAAGGTACTTTTCCCATTTAAGTACATTTTGCTGATTTTCAAAAATTCATTTAGGGCATTTTCTGTTTAGATAGAAGGTTGAAATTCACAATATTGCTAGAAGAAGTGGTTTTCTATCACATGTTCTAAAGACATTTCTCCTAGTGGCCATGGGTTTGATGCTAGGACATATCAAATTTCACCTGTTTAATTTACATGGGGCAGCTTTTCAAATTTTTTTTGGGCACTTACCAAAAAGCCAAATAGCTAAAATTCGGTAAATGAATAGGATTCTTGGCTATGATTCATATTCAATTAATTGGTTCAATACCTGGGAGGGTTAAATATTCCTCCATTTAAAATCTACTGTAAACTCAAAACCTACATTGAGGTTCTTCCCGATACAATTTCGCTGTGAAAACTGTAGGAGCTTTTAAACTGTAATATGAATAGAGATCTAACACATGGTGGTTTTTTAATAATTTTATTGAATGAATGTATAAACTCCTTATTAAGGTGAGGTTAGCCAAGTTGGCATCTCTTCCACTTAACCTAAGTTGAATTTCATATTTAAAGTTTAAAGAAAAAATGGAACAACAACACAAAAAAATGTAGGTTTTTGGGGGAAAATCTTCTCAACTGAAGGTTGAAGAAGACAAATTAGTAAATATATAAGAATACAAAAACTGCGAAGATCTAAAGTAAAGGTAATACAAGTATACAATAATGATAAAAATACACTTTAATCAATGACATAATGCATGAATATACATTAAGTCAACATATAAAGGTTAAAATACATCATGTACATAGTCAAATTGGATGATGCACTTTCCAAAAAGTTAAAGTTCAGAATGTGAATATGATTCTTGCCTAGGTTTTATATTCAATGTTGACCGCTTCCAACTAAGTCTATGGTTTGATGCCTGGGCATGTTAATTATTCCTCCATATGAAATGTACAGGAAACTTGGATAATATTTTGAGGTACTTCCCAATATGATGACTCCTAAAATCTAAGGAATAGTAACTGGAGGAGTTTCTGAAGCGTAATTTAATTAGAAGTCCTCCCCAGTACTCCTGGGTTCAATGGTAGGATGGTTCAAATCTTGCCCATATAAATACAGGTTGAGAATTTGAATATATTTTTGCAGCACTTCCCAAAAAGATAGGTACCTCTACCTCGGTACATAGATAGGATTCAAGAATATGTTTCATATTGTTGGTAGACCACTTCCCAATTGATACTTGGCTTGATGCCAGGGAGCATTAAGTTTTCGTTTATAAAGACATTTAGAAAACTCTGAATTCATTTTGTGGTACTTCCTGAATTGATTGCAACTTGAAACTTTAGGTGTTTATAGAAGACTATACTCCCTTTGGTTTTAAGTGGTAATTCTGATATGGGTAGTCCTTGTTTCAGTGCTACTACAGTTTAATTTCTTAAAAATGTTCTTTAAAGAGATATTTTACCTATTCATAAACCTGGATATTGCAGTATGACAGGCAGGAAAATCATAATCCCATAGCTTGCTGTATGCAAGCAAGTTTTACTTGTATTAAGTTAAAACTATCAAATTTTACTAGTTTATTGTTCTTACATTGTTTTTTATTGTTATAATTAATTTCTATCATTAATATAGGTTTTTAGCTGTAGATGAAGCAGACAGGATGCTAGAAGCTGGTCATTTTCAAGAGTTGAAGGATCTCCTTGAACGTATCAATAAAGAAGGAGCTGGTCGAAGGCAAAATTTTGTTTACTCTGCAACCTTATCCCTAGTTCACGAAGTTCCCAAGAGAATACGAGGGAAAATAAGGAGGAGACAGACACCAGGACAAAAACTACATTCTCTAGCAGAATTAATTGGCTTGAAAGACCCCAAAATTGTGGACGTGACACCAGAGGGTGCTACAGCAGGAGGATTGGTGGAAACTAGACTCACATCCTCATCCCTAATTGATCGTGATGTGAGACTGGCATCTCTTCTAACATATCTGGCTCATTCTCCTTTCTCAGCTGGATCAGCATCAGCCAGTAGAACTATAGTGTTCTGCAACAGTGTTGGAGGTGTAAGGAGACTGGGTGGATTACTAACAGCTCTGCAGTTGTCCCCCTATCTGCTTCATGCAGGAATGCAACAGAGACAAAGGCTACGTAGCTTAGAGAGGTTTTCTCGGGGAGGAATTCTTCTTGCCACAGATGTTGCAGCTAGAGGTCTGGATTTACCGCTTGTGGATCATGTGGTACATTTCCAGGTCCCAAGGACATCAGAGGTAGTTTATATTTCATCCTGTAAATGCCATTTCATATACCCTACATACCTACATATAAGATGCAGTTTTTTTTTACAAAATAATTAGGTTGAATAGGAGGGTGCTTCTTATAAGAAAATGGCTATAGATTTGCCATGGTTTTTTATTGCATATCTATATCCATGGTGTATAGATCAAGAATACAGTCACAGAAACCTAGTTGCAACTTATAAGGAGTGCATTTTGTAGGCAATTATGTACAGTAATTAGTTATTCAAAAACCAGCTGGTATGCCAGAGTATTTTCTAATTAAAAATACTATTTCTCCTCTACAATACTGTGTTCTGACTGCAAAACTTAACCCAAAAATTAAAAATTTTATGTAAGCAAAGTAGTTTTATGCATTGTTGTTTTGACTATTGCCCCAGGCAAAAGTTTCATTTCCCTGGACAAAGTACCTATTATCAAAATATCATCCATGGATTGATGCATTAATTATGAACCAAGTTGGTGTTCAACTTTGGTGTATTGTGTGCCAGGAAAAGATAATCAATTCTCCTAAGGCATATTTTTATTGGTAATCTTGCTATGATATATGAATAATAATTGTGATGGAAATGTAATTCTCCAGAAGACAATTTCACTAAGTAACCATAAACTCAACTTCTTTAGTTTAATTGATTGCAAAGGCTGTGGATTTTGAGTTATAAATGTTATGAAATTTGGGATATTTTGTTGTGAGATTCCAAGCTGTGAAAAATTTTTAAGGGCTTGAATTAAAATGGTAGTTAATGGGATCTCCAATGATACTAATCTCAATACTGTACAGCTTTATTTATAATTTAAAATTGCGGAAGAAATGTACTTTAAACAATGACATTTTCAGAGGATATGAAAGGCTTCAGCTGTAGATTTAATGAAAATTTAATTACATGCATTACTTTTGGAAAAATCTTCTAAGTCACTCAGGATTGAATGCTAGATGTTTTGGAAGATTTTAATTGACTTAGAGAATTTGCTTATCTGATTTTATGTATTAGTTTTTAGCTTAATTTATTTTTAACTTCTTCGCTCCATTAAAGTTATACCTGTCAGCATTGAAATCCTATAATGTTGTCAGCCTGAGGGAATGATTTTTAGTAAATACATGAATTTAAAATGATTTGAATGCTCTGCACAAAAACAGGCTGTTTTGAAAACCTGTAGATAATGCAACTAAGAGGTTCAAGCATTTTGCTGTCCATTTCTGAATGGAAACAGTGAGATTCGCAATATTGTTACAAAATGAAGGATGACAGGTGTATTATTAGCATCATACATGACAACCTTTTTAATATTCTCTTATTTTGGGTAGATATTTTTATCCTTGTGATAAATGTATCAATTTCATCTCATTTTTTTTTAGACCTATGTACACAGGAGTGGAAGAACAGCTCGAGCCAACAGAGAGGGTCTTTCTGTTCTTTTGGTGGAGCCAAAAGAAGTCCCTCTTTATGAGCGCTTGTGTAGAACTTTGGGGAAAGGTAACTCTGACTGATGATGAATCTATTGTTATTGAATAATGTTCAAGAAAAAGAGAGCCTCTTCTCAAGTTAGATAAAAATTATTCAGATGGAAGTCTATGAAGAATAAAATAAATACATAAGCTCTTTTAATTTCATGGGAACAAAGATGATGGACTACCATTGTTTCCTCTTGATGAGAAGCTAGTGAATTTGGTGAAAGAGAGAGTGAGGTTAGCTCGAGAGGTGGATTTTGTAGAGCATCAGTTGCGCAGATCAAATGCTGAAGGAAACTGGATTCAGAAAACCATGAAAGATGCAGATATTATCCTCGATGAAGAAGAAATGTATCCTTTCTGAAAATGTGTCACATTTCACTTCATTTGGGTCACATTTTTTATCTTTTCTTAAATTAAGAAACTGGTGACTAAAAAATGCGTAGATTTTCTTATACAAATGCCCTTGTCAAATTGAAGGAATTAAGGTTTGTTCTATAGTTATTTTCCTTACATAATTCATTAGACCTAAAAAGTATAACTTAGACAACCCACAGCTAAAAAAAGAACTCAAGGTCAAGAAAAAGAAGTTGGAGGCACTGTTAAGGAAAACCCTGTTGCCTATGGGATTTTCACCTAGATATCCAACTATGAATGGAAAGTTGGAAATTCCTAAGATTGGTAAGTTTCATAAAAATATTTTGATATGCAATAACATGATCCAATTTTGAAGTTTCTTTTCATCATTTTGAAACAGGTGCCGAAGTCAAAACAGTAGATGCTGTTAAATCAAAATTAGTCGAAAGAGAAAAGAAAAAAGGAAGCAAGTGGAAGAGGAAACAAAATTCATGATTTTCACAAGTTGTTTATTCATAACAAAGTAAAAATTGTTCTTCTGAATGTGTACACATATATCATTTTAATAAAGTAACTATTCTAAACTGTTGTTGGTTAGCAGCAATTTTATTTTCAAAAATAAGTTAAATGTTTCATAATCCCTACATAACTGATTATTTAAAAACATATAATTAATTATAAGTGGAGGAAGAGCTTCAGCTTATTCTGTAATTTGGCTAATTCTTTCTTCCATTCCACTCTCATGTAATCATAATGCAGCTGTTTAATTTTTGATGAAAGTTTTGAGTTATGCATTTCTATGTAATCAGAGGTTAGAACCTTCTTGTTTTCTTTATGCATGTCTTCGCAGATTGAATGGGTCTTCTTGAGGCTGAAATTAGACCATGGTAACAGTATAGTAAGATTCAATGCATCTGCACCTTTGAAAAAAGAAACGGAATTTTAATACAATATGAAGAAATCTTAATTACTCAAACTTCATGGGAGTAAACAAAAAACAGGTGAGAGCTGGGTTAAATTTGTGTAGAGAATCAAAGAATACGATTGGCAAGGTTGCTGATAAAAACTACTCCAATATCTGCATTAAGTTAATTAAATCTGATATGAGAAAGCTCAAGTTTGTGGAAAGGTGTCATATCCAAGAATATAGCCACGTTGCTTTTCTATGGAAAATATGTAGTAAAAACTTTAAAATACATCATCTAAATATGTCGTTTTCTCTGTGAAATACATGGTAAAAATATCACTGCTAACCACTTATTACAAGGATTTTTCTATCCTCAGATGCATTGCAACCTGTTATAAAATTGTTTACATTATCTGTATCTGTTCTCCTCTTCTACCTTGTCTCTGAGGTTACTTATTCCATTCTAATTTACCATTCCAAAAAAAAAAAACCACTTTACTCAGTACTTGGTTGGTTAGAGGAAGGTTTAATAAGCATGTGAAATTATAACTTGCAACTAACTATTACCAATTTCTATTCTTAATTTTGGTTTAAGTTAAAAACTTAGGAATAACAAAAAACTTTCAAATGAATACAATATTGTTTGAAGAAAAAAATTGTTCAAATCAATTTTGGGGGTAGGAGAGACACTGGAACTGATATTTGTTTTTGTTGTTGAACAAAAAATATTACAGTTCAATGCCCAGGTGAGAAGTAGATGAATATTTCACAAAACTAGTCTCCATCCAACTGTCAAAGCTAATTCTAGCTCTGAGTAGAAATATCTTTGCCTCAAGGCAGAAAATTAATTAAAAATTCAGTTGGTTCCTTCTGTGGCAAACTCAAATTGTGTACCACATTGATTAAAACCAGAGTGGCAGTGCAGTGTTTAGTGGGCTGTTTAACAGAGTCTAGGAGATGTTGTGCTCTATGACAGACTCTCACTATTGCTGTTGAAAAATTCATTATTCTTCCTTAATTGTCCATCTGAAAAAAATTGCTTCGTTCTACACATAGTGAAAAATTACCAAAGTGAAGTAACAAAAAAAGGTACACTCTTTGTCCGAAAAGCTGACAATTCTTCAAAAATACAGCAAGAAGACAACCAGTATTGCACAATAATAGTTTCCTGACTCTCTAGATATCCTATCTTCAGCTGCGGCAAATAAAGCAAAGTAAAGAAGTTGAAAGTTTTAAGGTGTAAAGCACTGATTTCAAAGTTAAAGAGCCAAAAAAATTCCCTTTCATTTTTCAACTGCAAAAGAGATAAAAAGTTGTTATATCCCACTTAAAATGAGGTTTTCATTTGGTTCTAAAAAAAGTATCTTAACCGAGTTTTACTGTATTTATTTCTGTGGAAATAACAAGGTTATTTTCTTCTCGGTCTGCATTAATATTTTATAGTTTGGGAAAACCACAGCAGCTATAAATAATGTTGACAGAACACTCCTGCTAAATCATTCATAGTTGTGCATCTAAAACCTAGGAGAACCCATTNCTATATATTAATATTCAGAGTCTATACATCATTGATCTCTTATCTTTTCCTGATTCAGAATTAGTTTGTAAGTAATGTAATAAGTTCTGTAATATGTGACTGCTGTTTGTTGAGAGAATGCTAAAAACATTGACCTACTGATCACTTCAATTTAAAATCTTTGGATCTGCCATCTTCCCAAATGAGATTGATAACAACTGAACCAATTATATTCTTAAAATAAAAGTACTTTGGGGTATTACTGAAGGAGTTTGCCTTGTGTTTTTTTGGGCACCAAGCACTTTTAGAAGGGTATTTAAGTGATTTATGTTGCATTCACTGCAATGAAATTTCTTAACCTTAATATATGAAAATGATTTCTAGAATAATAAAAAAAGATGCCTTATTGATAAGCATGTGCAATGAGCAGATTCCATATTCTTCCCTTATATACAGAGGTTGATAGGTGAAGGAAAAGGTCACACACTAAACTAATCAGACAAAACCCTTCCACATGATCAATAATCAGTGAGATTTAAAACATTTTGTTCAAATAATAAATAATTCTCAAAAAAAATTACACTAGAAGCAATGCAGTATGTAAGATTTGTAAAGATATTATTGGTAGGCACATTTGAGTGATTTCTATAAAGACTTAGAAAGTTGTCCATGCTGTTTATAAAATCCTTCTTGAGTTATAATTTTGCATTCACTGGAATACTGAGAAAGATGGTCTCTACCATTTTTATGGAAGTGGAACCTTACCAGTAGCCAGCTCTATGACTTTAGGTAGAGTTTTACTCGCAACATTAATTCACATTAGGTATGTCTATGTGATGTGTGTGACTCTTTCCCATCAATATATTCATACTAGTACTTAATAGTTCATAAGAATAGAGCAAAATTTATTTATATCTTTGTCTTTTAAGAACAAAGTAATCCAATTCCTGTAATCTGTTTTAAATCAATGATTGGTTAACAAACATTTCAGGCAGTTAACATCATCTTTGAGCAGATTATGTTCATAAACTGATCAATCACCCTCTGTACATGGTTGAAATAATACATTTATCACAAAAATGACTAACTTTGTATGTACTTAAATTGACCTGGGAACAAAAATGAAAAAATCAATGTAACTGTTGAAATGTAATTGTAACAGGTTGAACCTGAGATTGAGACCCAGAACAGTTGCTTTGACCATTAACCAGTTGAATTAAAGCCAACCTTTACAATAATTTTCCCACGACCATTTAGGGGATTCATAAAAATATTTATTTTTTAAATATAGGACAGACTTTTGAGCTTCCCTTGAAGGAGGGAGATGTACAGCAGGGACTATGTCAGCCCAGAAACTGCTACAGTGGCCATGAAGGCACACCAGGAACCCTGTAAAACCTTGCTTGAATGTAGAGCTACTTCTATACAATCATACGAGTAAAATAACATGACAAGAATAAAAAAATCCTTTTAAAAAATTTCTAAACAGTGCTGTGCTCACTATCGCTCAACCAACTCTGATGTATCAGATACCTCACTATCGAAATGAAACAACATTTCCAGAACGATATCCTCTGCAGATATTTTCTTCTTCTTAGATTGAGGAATCTAGCTTCCTCTATCCATTTTATCTCGATTTATATAAACGATGCTTATTTAAATGATGACAATCGCAAAGAAAATAATCATGTAGAATCACATTTACTCTATGTGTAGAATGCACTCGAAAGCAACCAAAACTAGGGAGTCGAGTGAAGAAAAATATAAGAGGGGCTATGCATTACCAAATTTGGGTTTCCCCCTGAGGTGCAAAATCCCAAGAATATTCCCAATCTAGAACAATAGAGAAGAGCGAGCCTTTGGTTGTCTCATTGAGAGGCAGAGTCATAAAATTGAGAAAGCACAAGAACGGGGAAGAAAGAGCAGGTCAAATGTAGAAATACGTTTTTCCCGCAGTTCTCTTAGGTGAACGTACAAGTATGTTTCCAGCAGCTAAAGGGTTAAAATGTTATCTACAGGTTATAATAGGAAAAGAAATACAACCCATACACTAGGATTTAATGGACTTGGTAATTTCTTGGTGGATAGCATGACAGAGGATCATAAAGTAACATCCTTGACATTCTTCAACAAAGTAGCATTATGATGGCTTAAATTCGATCAATTTTCCATCACAACTGAACCAGTTAACTATAGGAAAGCATTTCCATATAATTTTGTCTCAAGAAAACTAAACATGGATAGATTCTTCCCAAATTTCCAATTCCAAGTACAGAAAAGGTGATTTTTATTAATGTCATTGTCTGCTTATAAAAAGAAAAGCAGTTTATAATCCTTGTACAATGAGCAAATCCAAAAGAATGGTAAGAAATTTTGGGATAAGTTGATGGGGTACTTGTTCCAATATGAATAAATTCCTTTGTTACAATCAAGATAAATTAGATCCCTTTCAATTAAATGTATGAAATGTAAAAATAAATTATGCCTACTATTTCATTTTGATATATTTCCCATTTGACAGGAGGGTATAGTGGTATGTGGTCTATTTAAAATATCCCACTGAATTTCATAATTAACATCATTTAGAGAATTGAAAATGTTACTTTAATGTTAGAAGAACAAATTGGAAATTCAGTACAACAAGAGAATATTTCCATTGCTTCCTAATTAATTTCTGCTTTATAACAGATACCATAATTCAAAAAGCAGTTTTGAAACAATTCTTTTGAATTGGAGCAATTATCAGCTGTCTTACAGAAATGAGGGGCTGAATAAAAGAGATTTACTACCTGTAAATTCATAAGCTGTATACTTTCTGCATATTGCTGTAAACTGATCGCCAGTCATAGAGCATTTAAAATGAAAGTAAGTCTTCCAGAAGCCCGGAAAGTCAAACAAGTCCCTTTTAAAAAGTATTCAAAGTACAATTAACAATGCCATTGGAGTCATGGCTAAGTTCATAGGGTTCATTTGAGGGCAGCAGACAACAATAAGTTGATGTAAACATCTATACCCCAGCCTAAAAACAACCTTAAATATAAGGATAAATGTTAACTGTGAGGCATATCTTATATTAATATAATATATAATCTTATATTATATCTATATATTAATATTCAGAGTCTATACATCATTGATCTCTTATCTTTTCCTGATTCAGAATTAGTTTGTAAGTAATGTAATAAGTTCTGTAATATGTGACTGCTGTTTGTTGAGAGAATGCTAAAAACATTGACCTACTGATCACTTCAATTTAAAATCTTTGGATCTGCCATCTTCCCAAATGAGATTGATAACAACTGAACCAATTATATTCTTAAAATAAAAGTACTTTGGGGTATTACTGAAGGAGTTTGCCTTGTGTTTTTTTGGGCACCAAGCACTTTTAGAAGGGTATTTAAGTGATTTATGTTGCATTCACTGCAATGAAATTTCTTAACCTTAATATATGAAAATGATTTCTAGAATAATAAAAAAAGATGCCTTATTGATAAGCATGTGCAATGAGCAGATTCCATATTCTTCCCTTATATACAGAGGTTGATAGGTGAAGGAAAAGGTCACACACTAAACTAATCAGACAAAACCCTTCCACATGATCAATAATCAGTGAGATTTAAAACATTTTGTTCAAATAATAAATAATTCTCAAAAAAAATTACACTAGAAGCAATGCAGTATGTAAGATTTGTAAAGATATTATTGGTAGGCACATTTGAGTGATTTCTATAAAGACTTAGAAAGTTGTCCATGCTGTTTATAAAATCCTTCTTGAGTTATAATTTTGCATTCACTGGAATACTGAGAAAGATGGTCTCTACCATTTTTATGGAAGTGGAACCTTACCAGTAGCCAGCTCTATGACTTTAGGTAGAGTTTTACTCGCAACATTAATTCACATTAGGTATGTCTATGTGATGTGTGTGACTCTTTCCCATCAATATATTCATACTAGTACTTAATAGTTCATAAGAATAGAGCAAAATTTATTTATATCTTTGTCTTTTAAGAACAAAGTAATCCAATTCCTGTAATCTGTTTTAAATCAATGATTGGTTAACAAACATTTCAGGCAGTTAACATCATCTTTGAGCAGATTATGTTCATAAACTGATCAATCACCCTCTGTACATGGTTGAAATAATACATTTATCACAAAAATGACTAACTTTGTATGTACTTAAATTGACCTGGGAACAAAAATGAAAAAATCAATGTAACTGTTGAAATGTAATTGTAACAGGTTGAACCTGAGATTGAGACCCAGAACAGTTGCTTTGACCATTAACCAGTTGAATTAAAGCCAACCTTTACAATAATTTTCCCACGACCATTTAGGGGATTCATAAAAATATTTATTTTTTAAATATAGGACAGACTTTTGAGCTTCCCTTGAAGGAGGGAGATGTACAGCAGGGACTATGTCAGCCCAGAAACTGCTACAGTGGCCATGAAGGCACACCAGGAACCCTGTAAAACCTTGCTTGAATGTAGAGCTACTTCTATACAATCATACGAGTAAAATAACATGACAAGAATAAAAAAATCCTTTTAAAAAATTTCTAAACAGTGCTGTGCTCACTATCGCTCAACCAACTCTGATGTATCAGATACCTCACTATCGAAATGAAACAACATTTCCAGAACGATATCCTCTGCAGATATTTTCTTCTTCTTAGATTGAGGAATCTAGCTTCCTCTATCCATTTTATCTCGATTTATATAAACGATGCTTATTTAAATGATGACAATCCCAAAGAAAATAATCACGTAGAACCACATTTACTCTATGTGTAGAATGCACTCGAAAGCAACCAAAACTAGGGAGTCGAGTGAAGAAAAATATAAGAGGGGCTATGCATTACCAAATTTGGGTTTCCCCCTGAGGTGCAAAATCCCTGGAATATTCCCAATCTAGAACAATAGAGAAGAGCGAGCCTTTGGTTGTCTCATTGAGAGGCAGAGTCATAAAATTGAGAAAGCACAAGAACGGGGAAGAAAGAGCAGGTCAAATGTAGAAATANATTATAATTATGAGACTAATGATAAATGTACTGTATGACACAGCCACTTAAGCAAAGTCAAACAGCAGCAGGTATGTTGCAATAATAATAGTAGGAAAAATTATTAGAATAACTCTGATCATACAAAAATGCCAATGTGAAATTAATTATAATGAAGATATTAATTTATGTTTCCTCAAGAATAAAATGGAAAATAAGAAGCTGTATATACATTGAAATCAATAATATTAATCCTTGCAAAGCCGCATAGCACAAAATAAATTAGTTAATTAGGAATAAAAGAAGAGGTAGCTAAGTAAGTAGCTTACAGTGTACTCCATTCCCATTTTATGAGAAAATAAAACAAATCATACATCTACCTACCCTTCAATTGCTGATGAGTCCATTTTAGCTTTAAGAGAAAATTTTTCAGAGATATTCTTCATACATTTTTCCAATTCTTCCTGAATCTGTACACCATTTTGGATAGCTTCTTCTACCTCACTGATTTCATCTCTTAATTTTGTAAGGTATTCATCAGCAATTTTGCTTCTGCAATAATCAAATCACATATACCTTATTGCTTCTGCAATAATCAAATCACATAGAAGCTTATTCAATCTGATTTTATATTTAAATTATAAATTATTACAAATATACCCTAGTATGATTCCTTTATCTTTCAGATTTTCCATTCCATCTTCTGTGTATTTCAAAAACAGATTTCCCAACTCCTTCATTTTTCCCATTTTCTCTTCAAAACGGACCATCAATATTTGCTTAAATGAGAAAAAGATAATTACCCATGAAACTTTTCACATCTAGGATTGCTAATAATTAAAATGGTTAAAATAAAAAGTTTTAGGATAGAACTAAAATTAAACAAATATTTAGTCAAATGTTCTTATACCAATCACTCTACAAATGAGCCAAGTGGAGGTGTACTTCAGTTGATGAAATCCACATATTGCTTCAGAGCATGTCAGAAATCTTCTGTTAAACTGTATAACACTCCAGACCCTAAATCCTTTACTACATTCACCTCATCCTCATTTAAGTCTTATCCTGTACTTTCCTTTGCTTCTTCCCCCCTCTGGTTTCCCTTCAAATACCTATTTAACTACTCTCTCATTATCATTTCTTTGCACATGCTCTGCCCATCAAACTCTAGCTTTCTAAATCTCTTCAAGTATTTCAGCATCCCCATATTGCTGCAGTAGTACCTTTTCCCTTCTTATCCTACATTACCCAACTTCATTAACTGGTCCATATATCTTTTGTAAAATTTTCCTCTCCTAACAGGTAACACATACTCCTCTATCACTGTCAAATTCCAGATGTCAGAATAATATGTCACAATTGATCTGATTACAGTTTTCTTAGACTCTTTTCTTAGTTGCTCTACTAACAGTTTTTGCTTTGAATTTGCAAAGAATATAGTATGCCCAGTTTCCAGCTGCAATTTTTGCATCAATCTCTTTTATATATATCCAAATATTTCAAGTTCTCTAGTATCTCTATCTGGTTGAATATAAGTACTAAATTTTTCTCTCTCGTTTGATTTATCTTTTGGACAAACCATACAATTTATTATGTCTAAATTTATAACTAAACCTATTCCCTCAGTTGCTTCCACAAATTGCATATTTGTCTCCTCAAATTCTTGACCATTCCTAGATAGCACTACTATATCATCAGTATTAGCAATGAACTGATTCATCTAACTAAAAATGGATTATTTGTTAAATGATAACCATTTTTAAGGACACATTGAAAAGCATCATAGAAGGGACATCAACCTCTCATAGTTCTGTTTTTAATCAAATTGCTCACAGAAGTTTCCATCGATCATAGTAACATTTTGAGTGCTTCTTAAAGTCATTCTTGACAGAATAAGGTGTAAGCCAGTATATCAATAAATTATCAACTGACGGGTTAATCTACATATTTAGAATTTCATGGCTGATAAAGATATTATCATTGTTTTTCTGTTGTGGATACATACATATGTACCTATAATTTTTTTGTACCTGCAATGATAAAAGTAAACCATTCATGCTGAATGAGATTAGATTGAATTGCAGTAGCTCTTTGAGGTATTTACATAATTATTTAGAATTTGGAAGCACATAAAAATTAACGTTTAATTTGTAAGAACTTTGGTAGAAAACCCAGTCAACCTGCTTTTTTGTTATAAAAGGCTACAACACTAGACATGACGCCAGTCCAAACAATTTCTTAAGAGAAAAATCACTGAAATAAAATATGCACTAAGTAAGACTCGTAAAAGAAAAGTTTATCATCTGGCCTAAGCTTATAATGAATCATTAGAATGATTTATATAGAAAAGGAATTAATAACTAAGCAATAGCAAAAGTAAAATAAAATGATTAATTTCTTTGAGGACAATAAGACAGATTTAGCTAATTTATCATTAGATTTAATTGAATACATAAGAGAACAGAGTGAGATTTCTCTACAGTAAAAGGTTCTAACTGAATTGATATTGCAAATTATCATTGGTTTTTATGCTAATCCATGATATCCTTTAGTGCAAAATTAGAATTTATAAATTATGGAATATAAAAAGAAAAGAATGATTTATCCTTTAGTCTTTAAGACTAACAGCAGAGTCAGATTTGCATTCCATTTAGCAAATGAATAAACTAATGAAGAACAAAAAATGATAATATGAAAAAGATCTATTTCACTTACAGGTAAGTCAGGAATATTTTCAGATTCAAAATTCTGTTGCTTAGCTGAATTATGTTTCCCTGTAACAAAAACTTATCTAAAAATTCAATAATAGAAATATATAAAAAGCAGAAAATGATTAAAGAAGTCACCCACCAATGATTCCATTAAAAAGCTATGAATATTTTTCTCAGAAACTTGTTGAAATCAAACATATATAAACTGAATAATTTCATTTTCTTACCCAGTGATCCTTTCTTCCTTTCAGTTTTGCTATTTAAATTGCAACTGTTTTCTAGGGAAGAAACGTTATACTGAAAAACTTTGCTGTTGCTATTTTCAATATTCTCTGGTTCCATAACCCTTCTCTTTCTGGACTGAATTCCAGACAAATTTATGCTTGAATTAATATTATTCTCTCTTCTTCCTTTATTTTTTTGACAACTACTTATCCAAGTAGTAAGGTTATGGTTAATATCCTGAGGCAAGTCATCAGAGTCTAGATCTAGGAAAGTTTAAAATTTCATCATACATACTGTTTTACCACTTAAAAAGCAATTTAATAATATGAAATATTTTCAGTTACCATATTCTTGGATTTCATCAAATGCTTTTCCTGTGTTCCAAGATGTGTCTCTAAACATTTCTTTATTAATTTTTACTGGAGAATAAATAGTCTTGCACAAATCTCTTATCCTTTTTGAATGACGTGCATCTAAGTCTGTTTTGGATGTATCCATACTATTTCTCTCATGACTTTTAGATATTTTTTCAATTAAAATACTCTTCACATCTTTAGGTTCTTTCTTGGATGACAACATTCTTTTCATTACAGGAATCTGATTGTCTTTATCCTCTCTTTTAAACACAAGAGTAGAGCAAGCAGCTTTTGAATTATTTTCATCTTCCTTTTCATCACCTTCTGTCAAACTTAAAGCATCCAAGTCTACATCAGAGTCAAAATTTTTCAAGGATGGTGATTTTGACAATATCTCTTTCAAGTCAAGATTGTCCTCCCTCTCAGGAGCCTCAACT
Source organism: Ladona fulva (assembly GCA_000376725.2). NCBI lineage: Eukaryota > Metazoa > Arthropoda > Insecta > Odonata > Libellulidae > Ladona > Ladona fulva. The sequence goes on along the minus strand of KZ308282.1, from coordinate 818,015 downwards.
GTTTTGTCTCTCAATGTATCATTGCCCTCTAGAATGTTAAGTTTCTGGGTTAACTGTTCTCTGAAATGTGTTAATGCATCAGTTTGGATTGATTGATGTCTTAAAATTAAATCTTCTGATTTATCAACACCATCTAATCTACAACTGTCAGAAAATTCATGCAAGAGAGATTCTTTAGGAGGATTCTTTTTGGCTTTGGTGCTCCTTTTTTCTTGACTGCCAATTGAGCAAGATAAATAAGCATTGAATCTTGGTGATGATCCAAACATTACTAAATCTACTTGCTTCACTAAGGGTTGATGGGACACCTCCCTATCATTTACAGATTTTGGCATCTTTGGATAACTTTCAACACTTGTAATCTCTGATAAAACAATTATATCTGGACTATTATTCTGAAACTCATTTGATGTCCTCATTCCTTGGTCCCTATTTAAGTGATTTTCATTTGTGGAAATTTCATGATTTACTTGTGGGGAAACAATGGATTCTGTTTCTTTCCTTAATAATTCTGAGTTTAAGTCATTTTCATTCTCTTTTGTTGGAAGGTTTTCTCTATTCATTGAATTATCATCCTTTGAATGGACAATCACTTTAGGGCTTTCATCTATTCTCCCTATTCTTTGGGGTTCCATTAGATCAGATATTCTTGTAGATAAATCAATCTTGTATTGTTCTTTTGTTGACACTGTTTGAATTTCATCTTTTGATAATGGGTTTTGGGGGCTCTTTCCGTTTTTCTCAACTGGAGATCTCCCAGAATCTGATGTTAGATCAGCCTTTGAATTTTCTGATAAAATTTTTACAACAGAATGCCTATCTGAATGATTCCTACCCTGATCAGTATTTATATTCTTTGAAGGTTTAACTCTGAAATTTTCTTCCGATGAAATAGTAGCTTCATTTTTTTGTTTTGTAGATGGTATGTGAGGACTCCTTTTATGATAATCAGTGAGAGTTTCTATGGCGGCCTCTGAATTATCTCTATTTAAATTATCTGATAAAATTGATTCCTTGGGGCATTTATCACAATCATCTTGTGAACTTTTATTTCTTCCATTAACAGAGGAATTCACCTGTTTAGTAATTAATGGCAGATGATTATGAGTCATTTCACTAAGAATGTTATTTTGAGTAAATGGTGAAGTTTTCCTTGAACCCAATCTTTCTTTTCTAGTACATTTCAAAACTGATCTATTCTTTGATTCTGAAAATTCCTCAAATTCATTTTGGTAAGAATTTTCATGTCTCCTTTCAGCTTCATCTTTGCTGCCTGATTTGGCATCAGGTTCTGCTCCATTACATATTTTCTCTTCCCTATTACTTCCCAATGATTGTGCTTTCTTTGGATCTGATATTTGATTACTTTCAAGTTTACTCTGATCACTCTTTACACACAAGAATCCAGATTCTATTCCTTCAATAAGGTTGCTTTCTGCAATCTCTTGCATCTCTACTTCCTTATCTATTCCATCATTTTTCACTGTCTTTCTTCCATTATATTTTCTTCTTTTATTTTCCAGTAATCTGCTATCCTCATTATCTCTAGCTGATGACTCTGAATTTTTTTGATTGACTTTCATGTGTACAGAACAAGAATTAATATCTCTTTTAATTCCAGATAGTTTCCTTGCATTATCATAAACAAATTTTTCTCCCTGAATTGTGCCTTTTGCTTGCATTCCTGTCTTTTCTCCTGTTTCACATGGTGGGTCATTAGATTCTGATTGCTTGGTGTATTGCTTTCTTTCTTTAATATAAGAGTCGAATCTACCACTTTTGTAACCAGGTTTCATCCAACTTGATTCACTTTCATTCTCACTGAACCAGTTAACAGAAGAAACAGACTTATTATCTCTTCCTGCTGGAACAACTTCTTCATCCACATTGAATGTTATGTTCCCTTTGTCTCTTTTCTTCTCTCCATTAAAGTCTAGGAAACTTTTTTCTTTACTGTTAAAAAGCTTCTTCTTGGAAGTAACGTTCTCAGAGTGGTCATTATGGGATGAGTTATAGGATGGTTTCAAACTGTGTACCTTTTTTCTTCCCCTTTTTTTGAAAGCCTTTTCCATGGCAACTTCCTTATTGTAAAGTTGCTTCATGTGGAGTGCCCCTAGGCTTACAGCTCTTTGATTACTTTGAGTTGATTTTCTCCTGCTTCTTTTGAGCCATTCATCCGAATCAGAATCATTTAATTCAACTTCCATCAATTTTGAAATTTCTCCATCATTTGAATTTAAAGGAAGACTATTATTCCTAATTTTTGTAGGGGTCTTACTTTTACTAGCATCCCATAGTAATTGGGCTTTAATATGACTTCGTAGGACTCTACCCTGAAATTCTTCTAATGGGTCATTCTTTGACGTCTTAACATTTCTCAGGGCTACATATTTCCCTGAACTTTCCTTTAATGATTGACTATCCTTCATGATGTCTGAGTTTTCATCTGTATCCTCAGCTAATATAGCACAGTTTTCTTCATTTGCACTACCACAAGGCTTTTCATTTGGTAAGTTTCTTTGGCTCCCTTTGGAAGAATCACAAACAGGTATCTCCTCATTATGTCCTTCAGTATTCTTATTTAAAATGGAAATGTTTTCTGTTGATTTTTTTTCCATGATTAAATCTTTAGGATTTAACTGGAAATAACAAAAAAATTGGATTAATTTGGAAATATTAAAATTTTGATTATTATGTTTACAAGTGAGTAGTTCAGCCCCTAAATTTTTTCCTGCAATTTATGTTTCCTAATTATTTTCTATTTTTATTATTTTGTTGGTCATCAAGCCATACGTTATAAAATAGAATGGAAGGAAAATGTTCATTTAAGATATTCATATAATGGTTAAAAACAAGAGTAAAAATTAATTTGTGGATTAATTAATTTGAAAAAAATCACTGAAACTAGGCAAATGCTGATAATTTTATTTGTAATATTGTGGTAACCATAGAAAAAGACTCTAGAATTACAGTAACAATGAAAATTCCATAAGAACCTGGTATATAAACAACATATTGTTTTACTTATCACAATATAGAAGCATGAAAAGACAATTCTTCTCTTGTATTGTACATACTATATTAAAATAAAGAGTAGGCCAATCCAAAATTTTAAATATATTACACATACATTGTTTACATAAAGAAGAAAATCTATATTTTTTATGATAAAAAGCAATCTTTTGAACTATTGTTTTTCATTGTATTCTAGGATAATAGCTTCAGATTAACAAAAATTATATAATGCAAAAAAATATAATAGAAAACCTCAGAATCAATTCATCAAAATAATAAAATTATCAGTTACAATGTAATCCACATCATAAGATGAAAATTTTTCTCTTTAGCAGATAAATATTTTGCCCTTTGCAGCTATAACCATAGCAAGTATGTTTGTGTAGTAGAATTTCCTTTAAGAACATTTTTTCAAGAGACAATCTATAAGGCAGTGCATTCCTATTAATGAGCCATGATACTTAAGTCTGCTATGAGTAAGCTATTGATATTTGTACAAAATACAAGGATAAAACCTCTTCAAATTTTGCCTAATAAATGCACATTCATTTTGAGGATCTTCAACTTCTATATCGTATCTTTTAATGATAATATTCACTTAACTGCATTACCTTGGTTTCTCTATTTTTTAATTTGAATTTGGGCAAACACTAACAAATATGATGTTGAATATACCACAAAATATTATTTAATAAGCTGGTATGTTAGTGCTGTAGAAGACTAGAAGATTATAATCTTCTGGTCTTCCCTACAAATTCCCTAGCAAATATTACCTTCCAACTATAAAGCCATCCTCATTGTATGACAAAAGAGACAAAGTTAACCCACATTGAATGAGTGAATGACAATGCTTAATAACATACCAAAAAATGTTGTGCTAGCATTTCATTTATTTTACCTCAGAAAATTGTGGTTCAGATGAACTTTGATGGTCATGTTTTTGGAAAGCTTTCTTGCTGTTTGATATTTTGCTTAAATTGCTAGGGTTAATAAATTCCAATGGCTTAAATGGACTTTTCTGTTTCTTTGATTTTGATGGTAAATTTGACGACTTTCCTGTATTTTGAGGCCAAAAATGATTTCATTAATTAAACTCATCATTTCATCATGAAATAAATATATTTAAATATTATTTTTTGCTAAAGAGAAGAAATGTATTACATCACACTTATTAGCAAAATCGAGAAAAAAAGATAATATCAAGTAGACATTTATAATAATAATAATTGCTTAAATTCCTCTCATATTGATCTGAAATATCTAAAACACATTTAAAGTCAATTTTAAGAATCTTATTGAATGAAGATGTGTAAAATTAACACAATTATTTAAGAAAAGGAAATCATCCAAATGTAGTTTTTTCTTTAAAATTGAGAAATGTCACAAGATCACAATGTCATGGAAAAACTCTCCTTTAAATCTTAAAATTATTTGAATTACGCAAATTTAATTCACTGATTTTTTTAAATTAACCTAACCTTTAAAGGATTGATAACTAGATGTACTTGTATTTCCAAGAATAGCACCATCATGATTTACTGAAATTTCTTTATCCAAATTGTTTTTCCACTGTGGCACTTTCTTTTTAAATGAATACTTAGGAAATTGTACTGTATCTCTATTTATACTTGAAACCTTATGACCATGATCCTGAAAATAAAAAGAATATTTACGTCACTGCCACTCAGTGACTATTCAGTCCACTGCCAAATTTCACAATGAATCATATTCATGGCTATCGTTGAATGCTGCTAGCATAACTAGGTTTAAAACAGGATATTTATTATCAGGCATTATTCTATACAAAATAGTAAAATTATAATACAAAAGGATACAATAATAGGATGCATATGAAAATAACACATATAATTATTTATATTTATTATAAGTGATGATGCCATTTTAAGAATACCAAACTTTTAAATATAGAGAGAGTGAGAAAGAGAGACATGAAATAAAACAACCTAATATAATAGTACTGAAGGGATCTCAGATAGCCTAGTGGGAAATGAGTTTTACTTCAGTGAGAGCAGTCTTGGGTTTGATTCCCAGTGGGGGGCTTTATGCAAAATGACCTCATCTGTCAAAGCACTTTTAACAATACTACTAATGTGATAGTATAAAATGTAAAAGATGAATACAAAAACAGTAATATAGTGCATTATTACTTAAAGGCATAACCTTTAAGTATCATTAATTTCTCTGAAAGACAGGTATATTTGATTCTAACTGAGGGCCAAACTCAATTAACTTAGTACAGGGAATAGTCATGAAGGATATGTTTCCACATGGATTACCAAATCCAATTTAACAGCTTCTAATAAAAAATGGCACACCTGCTCCAATGGTAGTCTTGAAAAGTAACATACTAAAATTTATATGATTCAAAATTAGTATCCTTTAAATTTTCATTAGTAATCTCACCTGATAAGAAACTGATAAAATCAATCAACTGATCAAATCAATAAACAAATATTTTACCTTCTATAGTTTTTTAAACAGAATTCATGAATGAGTTAATGGAACTTTCAAGTTGAAGGAATGTGAAGCATCTGTTAACCACGGTTTCTGTAAAGTTGTAAGTTGGTGACTCAAGCCTGATTGTAATTACAATGCCATTCAAACTAATTCTTACTTTTCCTAAAAGAATAATGAGAAAAGAATTGAAAAACATTTCATTTAAAAATTAAACTCCCAAAGATGGCATTGCAGCATTTACTCAATTCTCACCATGGACTCCACAAGAAGTCTTTATCAGGCTATAAATAAAAATAATATTTATGCAACTAAATAAACTATATTATATTTATGAAACTAAACTAAATTTAAGCTTATATCTAAGCTTTTCCAGGAAGTGATTACTACCCTTAAAACAAAGGCTGTGGATATTGCAAACTGTATTTTTTAGATATTTATGATTCATTTAATATTGCAAGTTTTATAGCTTTAATGCAATAACATTTTAAGTGAATGTGGTGTTTCTTCTTTCATACTTCTAGTTTTAAAACAAAGGCAAGTGCACATAATCTAGAAAAAGCATGTAATATGTCATGTAAGACACGATATTTTTAAAATATCAACTTGAAAATTCAAGAATTTGAATACAGTATGTTTTGATGTTCAGGCTCAACAGCTTGTTTGGCTAAAACATCTGCATAGAAAGTGGAAGATTCCAAGTTCGAGTCTAGATCCTGCAAGACATTTTTCATTTCTGTCATTCCTTGAGAAATTTCCACTTGTAAATTCTACATTGGAATGGCACTAAAGACCTTAAACATGATTGTGAAGTATGGAACACACCAACTCCAAGACAGGATCAGCAAAAGCAAAAAAAATAATTGCTACCTTAAAGTTTCTTCTGTGTTAAGAACCTCCAAGAAAGTATTCACTAACTTATTTTTAATAGTCTTTAAATCTTACATACCTTTTATTCTTTATCCCTCAGAAATTAATGAAATAAGGATTACTAGAGACATAAAAATGAGGACCTATATACTCACACTTTCAGATATAAAATCTGAAGATGAAACTGAAGATTTATGGTTTCTTTTAAACCCGCCAGTACCCTAATAATGAAAGAGAAAAAAAAAACATTTTTCAATATTGAGTAAATGAGCAGGTGAAAAGTTCTATGACTAAATGTAAGACATGCAATTTTTCAGGTCAAAGAAAGTAAAAGTATGAACTATAAAACCAAATGAAGGGCTAGCTTTCCTTTTATGATCACTCAAAGGAAAGATTATATAAGTAAAAAAGGGGTAAGAATACTTTAGAAGTTACAGATATTACTGCAAGGAAGGATATCATAAGGAGAAATAAAAACAGCTAACCCTAAACCTTACAAATTATTTATATTTTTTAATCAGCTTTGAGAATTATTATACTTAGACCTTATGAACAAAAAGCAAGTAACTTCATAATCCATTAAGGTGTCAAAGAAAGATAACCTCATTCCACCCAGAAAATCTTTCAGCAAACGTACATTAAGGCTATTTTATCATAACTCTCAAATAATGAGTAAAAATAAGGTAACTTTTTCACAGTAATAATTAATGAAAGACCTTTAAAATATGCAAATTTGATCATTCCCTTCTTTGAAATTCCACATTACTTGTATTTGAATCACAGAAATTGCAATACAATCCTAATATCTACACTCTGACTCTTAGGTTTCATAAAAATACTGAGTTTTCTAGAATTTTTTTGTAATTTATTTCTTTGTATGTATTAACAATTTGCCATCGCCTTAAATTTGAAGTCAGTTAAGACATGAAATCAGATTGGTATCACCAAAACATTCCTCTTTTGTCAAGTAAACTGATAAATAAAGTAAATAAATTATATTTATAAGACCATTGAGTCATATAAAAGGAAAAACTACAATAGTTAGACCTAAAACATAAAAATAGCATCAATCCATGATTTATTGTTATTAAAATATTGTCCTTGATTAATTTCAATATATATGCCACCAATATATCTCTTGGATTTGTTTTCTCTAATTTAAATTTGATATACCTCATTCTCAAATAATTTTCCTACATTTTAATTAAAACACAGAATAGTTACGTTTTCCACCAGCTACATATTTTATCATTGAAATTTTAGTTTCCAATATTTTTACCCAATAAAGAGTTGAATATATGCAACTAAAAGATTTATCTCAAATTTAAAAAATTAATGCAAATAACCTATGACCTTCTCATAATATAATTGAGGATTTATCCTTTCACTCCCGTTTTTAAGCCTAAGAGTTGGATCCTGAGGGAACACCAGATTTTATCTATAACACAATATATATCTGATATTGATATATATGCCTTACAATCTAAAAAGCCAACGTCACAAAAGTTCATAAAAGTCGAGTTCATAAGCTAGGGTGAAACTAAATTCTTTTAACAGTTTTGAGGCTTCTTTCTTATCCTCCACATCACAATAAAAGCATTATCAAACCTTAATTATGAAGACAAAAGGAATAATATATTTTTTCAATAATATTATGCTCAATGCTACCTGAAAAAAATTTGATTAGCTTATATTACAATCAGTGTCATTCATTTTCAGGCATTACCAACGCAGTAATGAACTAACTATGAGAGAGAAGATCATATAATTAAATATTTATTAAATAGTAAAAAACATCCAATGATTTTTAGTGTATTAAAAGAATCCATCCTGAATAAATAGATATATTGACTTACCAGGTCACTAAAATAATTAATACCAAAGATGGGTTGAAGGATATTATTAACAAGAACAGCATTTGAATGGGAAAACATGAAAATGCACAAATTGCCTTCAAAGTTGCATGCAATAGAGGAAAAAATTGCATAGCATGGATGGAATAATGTCAACTGCAATGCCCAAAGGTTTTCTTCGGCTCCTTGCAAGCCCTACATTAGAAAAATAAATAACATTAAAACATTATAATGGATATTCTTCAAAGAATTAGAAATTTTCAAAGCTGCAATGATTGCACATCTCCATAAAATTGTTATATTTCAATAATAATCATATATTTTCTACCATTGGAAGAGAAACCTGTTGAAGATGGACTTTTTTTATAATATGGCTTTCTATTAAAATGGTTTCCCAGAGTCCAGAGGTTGTTTGACTTGCCAATACAGAATTGGAGTATAGAGAAGCTTGGGAGCATACAAGTGACAAGCTTTTGCTTCCAAGGTTAAAATCTACCCAGAACTCTTCATAACTGGGGTGCTGGAATTAAATCATACATAAGGATTAGAAACATTCAAACGATCATATTTAAATCCTCTCGTCATACAATTACCTCAGGTTTCTCGATTTCACAATTTCCTATGATTGCTCTACAGCAAGGTATGGAGTACACTAGTCTTTCATTCATTAAAGAGCAATTAAATAAATTCAGGAATTTTCTACAATCCTGAAACAAATTAAAGCTTTTCTAAGCAAATGGGTACTGATGGGGATGTGATGAACAGACTCGAAATGGATTAAATAACTAATTTTATTGACTTAAGATTACTAAATGTAAAAAAAAACTTACAGGTTCAAAGTCAACTATATTCAGAAAAGCTGAAATAAGGCCATTCGTATCACTGAACCATCTTTTTGCGTTCTCTTTACGATCGTCCGTGGAAGTATATCGGAAAATAGTTTCTATGATATTTACTTGGAAATCGAAATCACCACATTTATACAATAATTTCCCGAGTTTCTCCCTAAAAACATAAATTTTTTTAAACATAAGAGATAGATTAGCTCTCATCATATTGGCTGCACTCTCAAAATATATTTACAGCTTTGAGTAGTTTCGCAATTTATATCTTAAAGGCCTGTCTGAGTTTTCGAGTATATAATTTAAAATCTTCAAGAAGTCCCTCTTCAGCTTAGTATCGAACTTTGGATAAATTAAAATAGTGATTAGAGAGTTAGATAGATGCTTGAGTAGTAAATTTGGAGCTTCGGTATCCTTCTGCGCCATTACCTGAGGAATAAAAAATGAAAATTATGTTTGTTCAAAGTATGACCTTTATCAACAGTATTTATACTCCCAAACAACATTCAGAATACTTACTAAGACTAAATTTATGATGTCATTGCATAAATTCTCACAGCCTTTATTATTCTTTTTGAGTAAGTTAAATGTGCCCATGATGCAATCCGCGAGAAGCGAGATCACTGTATTACTCGTTGCTTCGTTCAGAACCTGAAAAGAGTCGGTTAATCTTTGCGAAAAAGTACATTAGAGAAAATAAGATGTAGAATATTTACCGTCACTGAGTCATTGATATCGAAGATCAGTTTAACTACATTTTTTAATATCGTCAAACTCTCCGGATCCTAAAGAAAGAAAATATGTCAGTGACAGGGTTTTTAAAAATTTTAAATCCAAGGCTTCCGTTTTTACTTACATCTTTGTAAGATTTCACAGCACTAGATAAATCTCTAATGACATTTAATTCAATGTTCAACTTTTTTCCCAAACGCTGCTGCACGGAGTCAATCTGTTCCGAAAGTTCACTTAATGAAACTGATACCACCATTTTTGTTTATGCGATGTGTATTATTTCGTAGAATATTTCCTCTCGATGTGATTGAAAGTAATATTTTTAAATTTATTACATAACCGAACTGATAACGAGATGCCTGACACACTCAACTGAAGGTAACAAACATAGAATAATACTTTTCATTACACAACCTCAAGTAAGTAAATTCAATCGCTTCTGTTTAGGCGCGTAGAGCACGATCGCGCTCGAGCTCACTAGCGTCATCATTAGTTAACATTACTTACTACGAGGGTTACTGTATTATTATTGTCATTGTTACAGATGTGTAAGATATTCCCAAGAGTGATGCCTTTCAATTCTGTTGTATGTTAATATGTGAACGAACGTGTCTGATAAATATTGTAGTTTTGACTTGTTATTTTCGGCGATTTTCCTCTGAGTATCTTTTCCTTAACAAGATGTCATCTTTAAGTGGGATGTCCTCACAAGGTTAAAATCTTCATTGTTGAATTTTTATTATTGTCCTCTTTAGCATCTGACGTAAATTGAAAACAATTTCAATGTTTACAGATTCAAACCGACCTGAACTTTATGAAGAGGTAAAACTCTATCGAAATGCCAGAGAGAGGGAGAAGTGAGTTGAAAATTCTGCTCTTGCGAAGTTAAGAAATTTCACCTTCACTTCAAACAATTCAAACTTAAAATTAATATTATTATTGTCCACAGGTACGATAATTTAGCAGATTTATATGCAGTAATAAATACGATGCAGCACCTAGAGAAAGCTTATATTCGTGATTGTGTGACACCTAAGGAATACACAGCAGCTTGCTCGAAATTGTTGGTTCAATACAAGGCTGCCTTCAACCAAGTTCAAGGGGAAGGTTTTGCAACTGTGGAGGCTTTCGTTAAGAAATATAGGGTTAGATTTTCACTTTTTTCTTGTTTCATAATAAGCTGTGAAAGCTTGTAGTTTACCTACTGTTCTTGTTACATGAATGTTCTGTTAATTTCTGTTGTTCTACGCACTTTTTGTTTGAGCGAATGAAATTTAACCAATTTTTCTTTCATAATCAATAGCTCGATTGTCCAGCAGCCCTGGAAAGAATCAAAGAAGATAGACCCATAACCATTAAAGATGATAAAGGAAATACTAGTAAATGCATCGCTGATATTGTTTCAGTAAGTTTTTCTGCTGATGCACATGAGTATTCAATTCCATTTTGTTGGGCAAATAACTTATCGTTTATTACTTCGTCTCACAGCTTTTTATTACTATTATGGACAAGCTTCGACTTGAAATTAAAGCCATGGATGAGCTTCAACCAGATTTGAGAGACCTTTCGGATACAATGGCTAGGTTAAGCATTCTACCCTCAGACTTCGAAGGACGGGAAAAGGTCGCCACATGGTTAGCAACTTTATCCACCATGCAAGCATCGGATGAGCTTTCCGAGTCTCAGGTATTTAGAATTCAAGCCCTTGTTTAAAATATTTTATTTCTTTTCTTTCTAAAGGGTTGTCCTAAAGAATCAGCCCAGTCATCAAAGAAATGCTTACCTTCTCATTCCAAAGATTAAATATGTATTTTAAAATGTTGCGTGTTTGCAGAATGTGATGTGGAATATAAGTTTGTTAAAGAATTTGTGCTTGTTTAATACAGTAAAATTGCTGAGAGCTTTACATTTTATTTTATATAAAACAATTCTAAAAATCTCTTTCTTTGTTATGAACTATAACATCTACTGCATACTTAATTAGGAATTTCTAAATTTGCACAGTAGCGGTTTTGATTAATTTTGTGGAATGATCTCTCCTCAGTTTCTTTAGATTTCTGTTATCTTTACAATCCTTAGTCAATATTTTATTGATGTTTCTTCCTTTAAACAATAAAATTTGGTTCCTTTAGATTTCCTATTTCGTATCCCCTTAAAGTAGATAACATGGATAGTATTTTTTTCTATTTAAATTCTCTCTTATAAATAAACAACAAGTCAAGTCTTCATGCCCCATTACACACACATATATATATCATCATCATCAGCCATTTTCAATCCAACGTCGGATGTAGGCCTCTCCAAGCGCTTTCCAATTATCTCTATTCTGAGCCTCTCGTTGCCATGTTACCCCTAAATACTGAATTATGTCTTTATTCCATCGGTCCCTTGGTCTTCTGCTTGGTCTCTTCACATCTCTTGGTATCCAGTTCAGAACTGCTGATGTCCATCGGTTGTCGTTTCTCCTTGCAACATGGCCTGCCCACATCCATTTCAGTGATCATACCTTATCTATGATGTCTGTCACTCCTGTTATCTTCCTAACCCAGGTGTTGCGTTTCCTGTCTCTTCTTGTGATTCCAAGCATACATCGTTCCATACTTCTTTGTGTAGTACATATATATACTTATTACATTTTTATAAAATCATATCAAGTTAAAGTAAAATGTATTTTTCATTTGGGATTTTACAATTGCAAGTTATGTTTAATTAAATAACAATCATGGTAAGTTAATCTTGCCAAAGTATAATCAACAGTTTACTGGTGTAATCATAATTATTCTGTTAAAATTAGCTTGCCTTGTATGTAAAAAGGTGCCAAAAATCACATTTACATTCTTTAATTTATCTCCATTTCCATAGTTAATTTATTTACAAACTGATTCAGTACAACTGTTATAATGAATGTTTATTATCCCTTTTCTTTTTAGGTGCGTCAGCTGATTTTTGATCTGGAGTCATCATATAATGCTTTCAACCGCATTCTTCATCAGAGCTAATTTATCCTTATTGATGCCAAAAATGTAAAATCTGTAGCCTACTACATGTATTAATTTTTGTAACACTGTTAAGGATTAATTACAATTTCACTGTAAGTCAGTTAGTGGATTATAATCAATGCTATGAATACTCTTGGACTTTCTAAAACATCCTCTTTATGGATATTTTTATACTTTCATTCCATTGCATATTGAAAAGTTTGTACATACTTGATGCATACAAGGTTATCCTTTAATGAGAAGAATGTTGCAGTAAGATGTGAATTTTCAATTTTTATGGAGTTATTCTGGATTTTATTTTTTATTGATGAGTACAGGTGCTTTATTTTAGAAATGCATCCATAAATGCTTTTTTTCTGTAAAGAGATTCTTACAATTTATTTTTAATTTCCTGTTTATTGTAATTTGATGTTTATTGTATCAAGATTGTTTAAGTGTCTTTGAATGAGTTTCAAAATATTGGTGCCAAAGCTTCTATCTAGTTTGTGCAATTGACTTAAATTTGTTATATGTCTTTACTGATAACTTTATTATTGGTTAATTCACAAAAATATTTATTTTTCTGTCATTGAAAGTAATGAAAATGGGATCCAATCAACTTTCATTTTGTAGTAACATAATATAATAAATCACATAGGTATTGTTCAAGTGATAGTCTGTATTAAGATAAGTTTGTTGTCAAACTTGTGTATGTTTTAATTAAAAAAATGTCCTTTGTCCTGAATATATTGATTCATACATTTAACAACTATAGTTTAGTTCCTTCCAATATTATTGTCTACAAACATGAAATTTTCATGTTGACTTATGTTGTATATAGTGTTTCATCTACTTCGTATGTACATTATAGCTAATTCTTAAAGCCATTTATCAACCATGCAGAAGTATTTTAATGGTGCTAATTATGTGTGCAAATGTTTTCATTTCTTGCCATTTTCTGATTTCTGTCTTGGATTAAGAATGTATTCTTTGCCAGTAGAACCATTGACCTGTAGGTTGATTTGACTCAATGGTCCATCATCTTGCAGCTTTTCATGATTGCTGGTATTAATATAACATTTAATGAGGACATTTTGACTTAAAAGTTGGAATTATATGCTGGAGGCAATTTTGGTTTCGGAAAAGTTTCCATGCTGGTCTCTATATTTAATACCTCTAATGCAATCTTAACATTGCTGTTATAGTTTTCACATATAATAATTTGGTAAGCATCTTAAAATACCAACTTCCATTTGAATCACAGATTTGGAAAGACTAGTTATTAAAAATCTCTTACATATAATGATGATTTCTTTTGGCATATGCAGCATAATCTAGTGGATAAAATAGCAACGTTTCACCAGTGCTGCTGCCTGCTTCACCAGGCAAAGTAAAGGCCTCCACCTCCCTCCCTGTATTTATGCTTTCTCCCTTACAAACTATGTTATACATCATGTTTTTATGCTTGTAGAAATAGAATTCATAAATAATTAATTTTAAGGCACAATGTTACATTTAAAATTAATTTTTAATTTATACCATATCCATGTAGCCCTTCTTATTGGTAATGAAGACTTCCTATAGAGCACCTTACTGAATTTAGATTTTTCACAAACATTTGGAACAAGAATTCCAAATAACTGCAGTATTTATCATTCCTGTAAGTCATAGACCTTAAATTAAGTCTGTGCACAATCAAATGCAATTCCTAATTTGTTTCCTCCCCAAAATATCTTGATCTTCATTTTTTTGTTTTCCCTTTCATTGCTGAAATTATTGTTGTTGTTTAGAATGCTGCAGATGCCTTGTGGTAAGATTTTTGGGAGGTAGAAATGTCCTCATCCATGATTCCTTCTTTCAGATAAAAAACCACATTTAGATAAAACTGAGGAAATCCCTCCAAAAGAAAATCTGTCTCATATTGCTAAAAGAGGATAAAAAGCCTAGAACAGAGGAAACATCTAGTAACAAAATCGCTAAATTGGCATCAATGATTAAGAAGCTGGGGAGGAATATTCATAATTCAAAAACTGATTCCTACTCTATAATAGTTAGAAAAGTATAGTTTTAATGAAAGGATTACTCCTGAAGTATAATCTTTATCCAATTAAAATAATTATTGATTTTTAGCATTCCACTATTTTTAAGTAAAAGAAAACCAATTTGTTGAATTTTATTTATCTACGTGTTGGAGATAAAGAGGATGTCAATCACCTCAGATCCACACATCTCACCTCTTTCAGTAACGTGAACATACATATAATGATGACCAATTTGGTTTGCTCTCTGCTAGAGACAATTGTCTCTAGCAGAGAGCAGCACCCTTAAGGGTCAGAAAAGAAATGCATCATTTAGAGTCATTAGAAAAGCAACATATATGCAAGCCCAGCTTTAGCATTTTACTATTTAGGCTCATCTAAAAGTATTAGGGCTAGCTGGGTACCTTGCCCTTTTTTATAAAGGATCGCAAGGAAAATGTCTCATTCAAGTCCATGCATTGATTTAGGAAAAATTAAGAGACAGCCATTGGGGCACTGATATAAAGTGTCACCAATTTTAATTCTTTAGGACGGTATCTTTAACAATTGTGATTATTTAATATATAGAATTTCTATTACTTCTACTTTGCCCTGTCAGTCATTGCCTATTGTCTGTTTTACTGCCTTGTCCCCAAATTCACATGAATCACTACTATATTTCATAAACTAACCTGTTTTGTAGTATATTTAAAATTGGTGATACCACTGAGTAATCTTCCTCTATGGTGATACTTAAATGAATTTCCTGTTTATATGGAACTTTTTTGATTGTATATTAAATTAAAGCAGATCCATTCCACTGTATAAAGATACATTTAGAATTAGTTTTATAATCTAATCAGTTCTATAAATTGAATGCCACTGAATGAGGACAAAATAATGAAAAGTTGGGCAGCATGAGGGTTTGTAACTATCTAAATTTACCTCTACTTCGTAGTAGTACAATTAGTTTTTTATTGGTGCCTCAACAGCTAGAGTAATTTTCACCCCTCTACTTCATACTTTCTACTCCATGCAAACATTTACACACAACTATTTACTCTCCATAGACCATACAGATTATATATTAGGTATTTGATTTATCAGAAGAAACAATAAATGTCCTACTCATACAATGTATACAAGAAGAACAAAGTAATTTCCCATTGAACAAAAAAATCAAGTAGAAAACATACACTACTCCAGATGTTTGTCATTGAAAAATTTATGTGATAGCAACATATATCTTAAATGGTAGATTTTTCTTAAACATAGATAACCCTCCTACTCCTCACCATATCTATTTCAGCAAAGATCAACACTGCCGAGAACAGCAGTCTTTCCATGCTGCACTGAGCAACATTTCTTTACACAAGTCCTGAAATATTTTCTGGTCCCTTGGTCCAAAAGTTTCCATTTATAATTACTGTTGATTTTCCTTTATTTCTTCTTGTTGAATTGACTATACTGATCAGTTTCTTATGTAGTTCTTTTAATTCCCTTAATGCTTCTTCAGTAGTATTACTATTGAACATTATTACTTAAATTTTTAACAAATTTAATGTTAGGATGTTTTAGTTTGAAATGCTATCTTTGTATTTTTTATTGATTTAGTGAATTATTGTTATAGTATGTACTACTCAAGTGATTTTTGTATACACAGTTTCCTACACATCTTTTACCTTGTACTATCAGTAGGTTTGCTAAGGTTTTTCACACCCCACTTCTGTGGGCGTTTTCCTGCTGTGGAGATTTTTTCCTAAGTTAACACTTAGGTTTTTACACCCTCAAATTCTTCTTAAGTTTTTCTCTCTATTTCTATTTACAAATTTACTCATGTTTTAATAGTAACATTATGACAGGTTAGATGGAAGAAGAGACTTTTTAGTCTCAATCTCACCTTCAAAGGACCTAATAATAATAATAAAAAGTTTTATTCGCTTCAATGTAATTCTACACTAGGTCATCATCCTTTTTATCCCACTTATTCCCCTTTCTCACATTTATCATACAAATAGAGAATAGCTGCTTGTTTACAAGTCATTCTGCATCTTTTCAGCCTCAGCTGTCCTTTCTCTCTGCTTCACTTAAAAATATTATTTACAGCAGCATTCTTCTTCCTATTCATCCCACACATCTGACTGACGATAGAACAAAATTACTTGGTTGCATTATGATTTCATATTAACAATGAGTAGAAAAATATGAGTTTCATACACTCATATTTCTGATTTTGATAGGATGGCAGTACTCAAAAAAAAACCTTCATAAATGACCCCTCTTTTAGGTGCAAAAGTTCTATAGTTTTTGAGCAAGAAACACATTTATTCTTGTCAATATCTGTGAATGAAAACGTATTTTGATGGTCCAAAGCAGCAAGAAGAATTGGTAAACTCCAAAAAAGGGAAACATTATCTATTTTTTTTAAATATGAACTTTGGCAAGAAATAAATACAATAAAAATGAAAGAATTAGATGCTTTCAAAGAGCTATTAAACTTTTATTAAATTTCGTATTGCTGTTTATAACTTGCTTGTGAAGTTCAAATTAATATACAATAGAGATATAAAGAAAGTTTTCCTGGTGTATGCTGTGTAAAAAGTATTCTCAGGTTCCTAACCTTGGTGGGGGTGGGGCCTCATATGACTGAATCAGTCATCAAAATGTTGGCGACAGCATGGTCAACAGATCTCACTTGGTTGGGAACCTGAAAATCCTTTTTACGTAATGATGTTTACACATTTTGACACTCTAACCATATATGCTACTTTGGACCATCAGGAAGCTATTCTAACATAGATATTAACAATGATAAAAGTGTTAGTATCTCTTCAACAGCTGAGGTCACTTTGCATGCAGGCCCCCACTGGGAAGCGAACCGCAGACCACTCTCACTGAAGTAGAACACATTGCCCACTTGACTATCTGGGAAGTCATGAAAGTGTTATTAAGCATAAACTAATAACCTTCTATGCCTACAAAAAGGGAGTGATTTCTGAGAGGTGTTTTGAGCACTACTATCAAAATGAGAGATGCAAACATATGAAATTCCACCAGCTAGAGAGCTAATTAAATTGAAAGACAGCAGAAGCAGCACAGTCTAGAAATGCCAGTTAGGCAGTTCAGGAGTCTTTGTGCTGTTGTGCCATGGGGTTATAATCACTGATTATTTTATAATCAATGAAGCACCATCTATTTAAGATATTTATTGAAATGCCTTTCCAATGAGAAAGTATTGCCACAGCAAGTCAAACAACCAGAAATTGCTTTCCAAGAAGGATCATTTTTCTTGTTTTAATGGAAGTTGAAGATGACAAATAATTGTAAACACACTGATTTTTGAGCACAACAATGTTAACCCAGTGAATTCTGATGGCTGAAATTCTTTGCCAATAGTTTCATTATACACTGAAACTAGTGCTGCCAAAATTACAGACATAAACTGGCAGCATGCTTTTTTTGTTATAAACTACAACACCACACTCATATGTAGCTTTTACACAGATTGAACAAATTTTACTTGATGTGAAGTTGGTTATACATGGACCACATACAAAGCTCACTATTTTAATGAAGTAGAAAACTTTTCTATACACTGAAACTTTTAGATGTTACCTGATACATGGAATAGATGAAAACAAAAACTCAAAATACATGAATCCTGCAAAGAATCCAACAAAGCTCATTCTTCCAATCCTGAAAATCATTACAAATTTCCTTGTAACTTGTCAGTAGAAAATAACTGAGTATCAACATTCTGATGAAAAACATCTCAAGAGTTGGCCTTTTAGATTGTCATAACAGTTTGTAAGAGTGAACATACAGATCTTTCTTAAGAAAAAATAATTATATTAAAGTATTATGATAGTATACTTGCCAATCTTATCTGTCCATTCATTACAAAATTAAGTATTTGAAACATAACTATAACAATTTTTTCCACAAATAAGAAATATTACACAACTGATTTGACACTTAATACTGGTGCAACAAGAAAAGACTAAATGAAAATAGCATCATAAGACAGAAAGTTTGCTGAATAGCTACTTGGCTAAACACCAAGTTATGAGATGGAAGAAAAAATTGGAGCTGAAAGTAATACATTTTTCGAATAGGTGGAAGGGAAAGAAAAGATTAGCTAATGGGAGGAGATGTCATACCAAATTTAGGTGTAAAGGATATCAGTGGTTCCTTCCTTCCTCACATTAATTTATGGCATTAAGTACCAAAACATGCTGATTAATAGGTGGAAAATTCTGTAGTTGTTATACTTCAATTACATTATTTTGTGATGGATTCATCTTCACTCAGTCAAACTATCCTCCACTGCTATTAGTTATTACTATAGCATAAAACCCCAAAACAACAGCATAAACCCCGAAACATTTTTTGATATTCTGCAGTTGTCTTACTTCCAACGAGACAAGCTAGTTGATTCCAATGAAGATCATCATCAAAATAATCAATGGGCTCTGAGTAAAATACCCCATTTTCTCAACACAAGTTTATTAAATCAGAATAAGAAAACAGCTGATGCCATGAGCTTTTAATTTCTGCCAGACTCAAGCTCAGGAAAGTTCATACAACTTAAAATGATGGAATGCCCACATAGGAGTAATGAAAAGAACTTCTTAGTTTCCACCTAAAATGTTTCCTCTTCCCCAGTTGTGCTGATTTCCAAAAACACCTCCCCCAGCTCCTCCTCCTCTATGAACATCATCTCGTCTTGAAGCTGGTGCTTGTCCAAATCCATGTATACCTCCTTGTCTATTGGGGAACCAATCATACCTAAAGATGAAATAACTAAACTTTAGTGAGGAAGCCTTCAAAGCTACTGAATTATACTTTGTCTTATTTTGCATCATGCTTCTAAGTAGCTTGAATTTCCATAAACTTCTCTAATCATTTTCATGAGGTCATAGTAGAGAGTCAAGTCAAAAGATACTTTGGTAAATAACAGTGAAAACAGTATGGAAAAATACATGTTTAGCTGGGTTAATCATTATCCTCTACGAGTTTCTGTGCCAACATTTAATGAATCCATTGAAAATCAAGGTTGGGTTGGGATGTTATCTTCAATGAACTTGAAATAAGGTAATGAAATAGAAATAATGAGATTTCAAAGAATACTATCTCTCTTTTGAGTGTCAGCAATATGTTCAAACAATCCAATACATACTCAGTCATCACACAAGTAATTACAATGACAGAAATATCAACCTTTGATTTTCATATAAATTAGTGAGAATAAAGAGTTTGGTTGGTAGACCAGACCTGGAGTCTAGTTTGGTCAAACTAGGCTAAATATAATTGGTGCTTGGAGGCATGGACTAGATCAATAATATGGGATAAGACACTAAGAAGGCTTTCTATCAGAAAAATATCTTTCATTAGTAACAAACAATTTTGCAGATAATAGTCTGTTAATAAGTCTATGGCTTCAATTATGACAGTTTAGCAAGGTCAAGAAATGATATATGTAAATAATTTAATATAAATTTTTGACTTTCCATCTTTTTCTGACTCGGGATTCAACAATATATTTCAATAAATCATAATTGTACTCAACTCACATAGGTTAAATGCATGCTTAATACATATTTAAGAAACTAAAATTAAGAAAAAGAAAGCCTTACAGAATGTTTGGTGTAGCAAGTAGACTTGGACCACCTAGTTCCTGTGGATAAGTGAACATCAAGAAGAAATACAGGTGCCCAACCATTATGCCAACCAATTCCAAAATTCCTCTGAAAAAAAATAATAATTTGAGTGATAAGCTAGAGTGATTATATCTTGTTGGAAACATTAAAACAAATGTATCATTTATTTACCCTCCAGCTATGATGAGCTTGAATGCAAATAGTACCCATGGAAGATACATGGCTTTGAATTGGGATCCAAACCAAAAGTTGACAATCACATCTTTATTTAGTTGACACCAGACATAAAGCACACTTAAGACCATTGGATCCATGAGAAGCTGAAAATAAATTCAGTATATGTGAGACACAACTGTCTTAGATTGAGAACTTAAGACTGACTTCCGAAGCAGTGCAATATGATGGAAGACAAAGAAAAGAAATTAAATACCTGAATATTCACAAGTAATCCAACGATCACACAACAAACCCAATTAAATAACAGCATAAAAAGATAATCAGCTGGTCTTCCATCAAAAACACCTGCAATTATAATTCAGCAGTGTTAAAATAATGATTCAATTAATGATTACACAACGTATGGTAAATAATTATGAAATCCAAATAAATTCCTATTCTAAAGCAAACATGGTCCACTAAATGTCTATACAATAATATCAAAACAGTGTGTCTCAATCCGTAAGAGAGAACTGATCGCTTAGTATATCCATGAAAAGCACTCACAAACCGTAAATGCATCTATGTGTTATTGATCAATGGGACTATCATACAGTATCTAAGTATTTTACAAAGAAAAATGGTATTTAGCAGACGTCTACACTTGTAAATTTATAATTTCAGCGAAAATATAAGTTAAACACAAGATTATCGAACCTTTCGGTACAACCTGTTGCACATCGAAATACTACTTATTTTCATAGTACTTAAATAATTTCCATTTCTAAGTTATTAATAAAATATATTGGGGCATATAAGCGGTAACTCATCTAAATTTACAGTTTCAGATTTAAGAGCTACATGCAAGATTTCATTGTGGAATTCTATGAAGGTTGTAACACGAGCAAAACTTACCAGTTTCTAATCTCAGAGAATAATTATACAGAAAATACAGGTTTATCATGAAGTGAAACCCAGTAGAAGGTGTGAGAGGGTAGTAAAACAAAGCAGTAGCTGGCCTCCATATCTGTAAAGCATTGGAACAAATCAATAAAAACCACATTTCTTTCATTAGAAAACAGAACAATGAAAAAGACCATACCTGAAATTTCCGCACAATCGGTTCATAGTGAAGAACAAGACTGTAATAAGGGACGAGCCCAAATCTCCCCAGAATGGAAAAGCCTACAGTTAAACCTAGCCACCATCTGGTAAAGATTGGCAGGCTCTTAAACCAGTCTGCTATATCACTCATTCTTAAATAGCCTCTTTGCTAAAAATGAAACCAAAATTATAGGAAATATAAGTGAAATTCATTATTTGTCTCAAAGCACATCCTCAAAAACCTCCCATTAGTAAGTAACCTAAATATCATGGAATGATTTAACAACGGAAATACTTACCAATGTACCTTTACATAAGACCAGATATACATGAAATACCACTCAAATAATTAAAAGATATATATCAAAACATCCCACGTTCTACAAATCATATTACAAGTAATTTTTCCGAAACGACGAATTACGATTTGAAATTGTCTAAAATAAATTAGTTCATCAGTGTACCGTTTTCCAGTAGTTCCTGTAGATGGCAGAAAATCCTTCGTGGATCTAGCAGGCGAAAGATCGTCGGCTGGAAGTTTTCGAGTAAAAGTAATTCATTATCATCATGTATTCTGTACCATTAGAGGCAGTCAGTCATGTTAGAAGAGTGTGCAGTTTGTACAAAAGGAGTTTAAGGAATTTAGAATCTTGGTATGATCATAGGTAAGTCGTATTGACGAATATCTGAGTTCGCATAGGAGCAACCATCTACTCATTCATGCACGTTATTTAGACCAGCATATCGATATAGAGCTGTCCTTTTGAGAGAGAGATTTGATAAAAATAAGAATGAAAAGGATATGAGGGTTGCAAAACAGCTAATTATGAAAGGGGAGGAAGAACTTAAGGAGATGTCTCACTGGCAACCCAAAAAGTGTAAGATATTTTTCTATTTTTCCTAGCTGCTTCATAATTTCTGCCATTATCTTCATTTGAGTCGATTCATTTCAGTTTGCAAGTCTCCAGGAGGATCGGCATTTGAGCGTGCAGTCGTTCCTCCAGATTGGGTCCTGGATTATTGGTCTCCAGAAGAAAAGGCTCAGTATCCCGATTATTTTGCTAGGAGGGAGCAGAGGAAGAAGGAATATATTCAGTGGTGGGAGAAGCAGTATGGAAAATCTACTCAAGGTTCATCTCATTAAAGTTACTTGACACAATATTTGAACAAAATCTGAGGTATATTTTTAATGATTTTTGTAGATTGTCGAAAATAAAGGCAATATTAACAAGTTAAATTGTAATTGGTTTGATTTTTGATAATATCGGAAAAAAATTTACAATTAGCTGCCACTGAAGAAATCGCAGATATGTATAGAAATCAAATCAAACCAAAAACGAGATTGCTTCTATGTTACACTCCTCATGTTGCCTGACGTTACTAAAATTAGTGTTGGATAAATATGTTTTCTTGAATTTTGAAGTGAAAGTGGTTTGCACTGATAGGTCATCATCTTAATTTGTGAAATATTTATCGCAAAAATTCGCTTGTGGTACTAAAATCTGCTTTCTATTTATTAGAACTTATGTTTATGGGCGTAGAAAAGTTCGCGTAAATATTTGCATAATCAGAGTAAACTATTTATTCATTTTACTTATTTTATGTCAGCAACTGAATATCTGCATCTGAGATAAAATCATCATCAGAACATGATTGTGCAATAAGTGGAAACTGTATCGAATAGATTAGTTGTTTTTCTGTTGAAAACTACTTTAGATGCTCGAGTTCTCAGACACACAGTTGATGTCTGACTACTTGTATAATTGTAAGACTTCCTATAGTTTGTAAAATAAAGGTATTGGGATTCTCATGTTTTGATAAATCTCTTGTACATACTATAAAGAATACTAACATTGAAAAATAAATGACAGATTTATTTCATTACAGTTTTTTAATTATTTTCTTTATCACAACCTAGCCGTTGACATAAAAATATGATCAACAACAGATCATAATCAGCTTTTGTTTGAATCTTCTTTCAGAGTGACGGTCCTATTAAAAACCAACTGTAAAAAATTAAAATGTTGTTATAATTCATTATTATTCCCCCAGAAGTAACATACAAGAGAATCACTTTAGAACCAAATTAACCTTATCTGGCCTGCTATCCATGTCCACGGTGAAATATCCCACTCTTTCAAACTGAAAGGAATCATAAACCTTTGCATATTTCACAGACTGATCAGCATAACCCTGCTGTACAGTTAGTGAATTTTTATTACAGTCTGATAAGAATCCTCCAGGAACTTCAGATGAATCTTCTGGATTTTTGTGATGAAATCTAGAATGAAAAAGCATACCAAGTATGAAGTTTGTGAAGATTATACACAGAAAAAGAAACATCAATGTTTGCCAAAACTTTCCTGTGTTAAAAATTAAGCTGAAGAAGGTCAGTTCCATAAATTTTTATTGCATTAAAGAATTGCGGTGTCAAGATGGAGATAATGCATCGCGGTGAAGCCCGGAAGAACTTCGTGAATGGTCGTTGAAAGCAGATATTGCCTAAATAAAACTTTAAAAAAAGTCTTTCTTCCTACTAATATGAGTATTCTAACTTCCACTTTAGACTAAGAAGATTCACAACGTACAAGAACAAAAAGGGTAAAAACAAACGTAACTTTTCTGTGCTTTAGGAGAAAATTATGGACGAAACAAATTTATTTATTTAAACAAACATTAACAATTTGGCAGCAAAAGTAATGCTGCAAATTGGGGTTTTTAGTCCAGTAGATCTGGTGGAATTTGTATTATTTTGTAAGAAATAGTTATTTAGTATAAATCGTGGTGTCTCATAGAAAATTCCATCTAATGACTCTTGGTTATTATTTAAAACATGCAATCATAATCTTGTGAGGAGAGGAAAATAGAGTAAATAAGAGTATTACATATGATAAATGCATCACACATTGTAAATACTGCTCTCAGCTACATCTCTAAATTTCATTTTCTTTATCGTTTCACATTTTATAAATAGAAAAATAATTTATTTAGAATGTCAACCAATTATAATAAATATTAAAGGGTAAAACTAAACAGGTTCTACTTGGGCCAAACTGATCACGAAAATAAATTTTTAAGAAAAACAAAATCAAAGCTTATAAAAAAAAATTTGCTAGAAATGTATCATTTTCTTGTATAATTATTCACAATTTATGCCTAGGCAATTAGTGTTAATTTATAGCAAGACAATGTTAATTGAAAAATGAGGAAGTGCTAAAAAGGTGTGGAGAAGAAAGGCAACTGGTTGGGGTAATTAAGAAAAGGAAGAAGAATTGGCTCGGTCATTGTATGAGGAATGAGTGTTTAATGAAGACTGTAATGGAGGGCACGATAAAAGGGAAAAGAGGACACGGAAGGAAGAGACATACAATGTTAGATATAATTAAGATTAAAGGGAAATATAGTGAAACCAAAAGATTAGCAGAAGACAGGGAAGCATGGAGGTTACCATTAGAGAACCTGCCAGAAGGCAGAAGAACCAATGATGATGATGAATGTTAATCTAATTCTTTAATTAGTATTTTAGCAGAAATAATAGAACTTGCAAGTTAAAATCTACTTAAAATAGACATCAATGATTTTAAATTGATTTCAGAGATACAAACAATTAAAGTGCAGACTACATAATGAATTAAGAGGTTTACTTACAGGTTTTCATAAAGCCTCACTTCGACAACTAATGGGTCTGAGATCCAATGAATGAATGCTTTTGGTTTCTCAGACTGTTCTACTGGTTTGCAAAGAACTTTCAGTTCTATAACAATTCCGCTGCCATCCTTCACAACTTCAGAAAGATGTATTACCATGTTGGCATACCGTAATCCAACAGGCTGTGAAGCTGTGAGTCGTCTGAAACCCTTTTCATGTTCCTGAATAATAAATAGAGAAAAAAATCAGAATTTTAAAAACTTTTGGAGCTTCTTTCTTGTAAAACAAGTCTTTATGTAAAATCATAGCAGAAAAATGAAAGGTCAGACTATTAGTTGTATGCAGTATTAGTCATAATAGAGAATTCAAACAGACCTCTCTAAAATCATTCTTTTCAATGAACAGTTCCTTTCCAAGTGTGACATAATGGCTTCCTTTGGAGGGATCATTAGGAAAATTAGACACTTGAACTGATATGGGTGTTTTCTCAGGAAAATTCATTATGGTTACTTTCAGTGGCTCTAACACAACCATGGCACTAAAAAGAAAAACAAAAACTATAGAAAAAATAAAACTATACATAAGAGTTACTTAAAACTCTAGCCAACAGAAAAATCTTCCAGTTGAATGACTCATGCATAGAATACAGTATCTGCGGAATTATTTCAGCATGGTCATTTTCAAGGAACTACACAGTAATGTAACGGAGAGAACACATCATTTTGGCAATTGTTAAGGTACAGCAGAAAGAACAAAGGATTAAGTAAAGTGTACTGATTAAATCATTAGAGTTGCAAAATTAAATAAGGTAAACACAGGCATTCATAAAGGATGATTTCTTGGAAATGTTGGTTGAACTATAGAAATTTTTAACTGACTGAGGTAAATTAAAATTAAACTTCCTTATAGGATATGTGGAACTTAACTGTAAAATATAATTAGGATACAGATTCATGTATGAAATTTCAAAGATTATAACTACTCGGAGAAGCTAAACATTCATAAACCATTCTGTATTTTACTTTGATAGTGGGGAAATATGTAAACAAAATACAGTCGATCTAACCAAAAAGGAAATAATGATTAGAGAAAGGAAGGAAAAGGTTACATAAATTACTAATGATTCTAAGCTTCATAAAGCTAGTTGATAATCAGAAAATATCATTAAATGAACAAATTGGAAAAATGAGAGAAAGCCTTGAAAAGATTAGGTAAATTTAACTTTAGGGATCTTGATCCAGATAATATTGATATATTCTACTGATGAAACTATACTATTCTATTATTTTGAAAATAAAATGTTTCAGATTAATGAAATAATAATGAACCTGGGGAAAAGGGAATTATTTAGACTATATGTTCACAAAATTAAGAGAAATTTTAATATACTATGATGTAATTCTAATCAATTTTCATCATGATCAATACTTAAATTCGACGGAGCGTCGATTTACTTTGTAGTATTCCATGACAGGTTGTTGAAAAAATCACCACTTTTCAAGTGGTGATTTTTTCACTTATGCGTTGAAACATGTTGTGTGTCTGTTGTAGTTATGTAGTATTGTGCAAAGTTATTTGAGATTAAATTTACCAGTTTCCCTTGAAAAGTGGTGATTTTTTCAACAACCAACCAATGATCAATACTCATTTACAAGGATTAAAGGAAAGGAAGGTGTCTTATTAGGTTGAAAACCTAAGGAAATCCCAAAGGAATAACAAGTGTGAAAAATAGCGACATGACTGGGATCCCAGTCGTGTCGCTATTTTTCACACTTGTTATTCCTCTACTCATTTACAATTTAATCTATAATTATTAATTCCAATTAAAATTTTCCCTTCCAGTTATAAGTTTAGTAATTAGAGGTTAATAATATATTCATACCGAGGAGCTGTTACATTAAGAACATCTCTGACTGTGGCATCTAACATATGCGGGTCTACCACTGCTTGAGCTCCAGTGACACCAACAAGGGCACACAATTTGTTGATGGCCTGAGAAGGCACTCCACGGCGACGAAGACCAGAGAGAGTGAAGAGGCGAGGGTCATCCCAATCTAAAAAATTATATACAATAGCAACATTCTAAGAAAGTGTCAGTTACATGTTTCATATAGTATTTAAAGTATTTTTATTAGTCACTTATATATAGTGGTGATAAAATAATGCTTCTCTATTCATATCATATCAAATCTCTAAAATTCCTTTTTACTAATTTAACCTTTATTGTCAGAGGTGCCTTAAGTGACCAAAGTATTATCAAAATTTTTTGTTTTTGCACTTGCTTACAAAGAATTTTCTTTAAATGAACCTTGCAATTGCTGACCTATTACTATAAAAGCATGTCTGAGAACTTACCGCCCCCTTTTCATACTTATTCTTTATGTGTAAACAAACTTGTGGCCCAAAGCCTTCGTTGTTTGCATTTCTCTCAGCTGGAATCTTACTGCCCTAATGCATTACCTCTAGTTTCCCACTTATCTTTCCAGCATTAACATATTCAGTTTATCTTCCTAGTTCACATTCCACATCTTATTTGGCAGATTTTTCTAATATGTTAAGTAAATAAGTAATACATAAATATCATATCAGGCCAGACTTTGTGGAAAGACATTCTGAATGAATTAGAAAATCTTTGTAGTATTCACAAGATATTTTTTACACAACCGGTTTCGGCTACACAGCCATCATCAGATGATGAAAAATTAAGAAATTCCAGAGTTTTCCAAGGAAATATTTTCAGTTTTCCAGGGTGTTTCACACCCGCAAGTAAGTGTAATTTTATCTAAATGTTAGACATTTGGTGATTATTAGGCACTTACAAAACCAAAAATGGCAACAAACTGTTCATAGGTTAATTATGATATTGTTTAGATATCAGAGCTGGCCCTAGGCACGGACATGCAGGAAGGTTGCCCAGGGCACAAATT
Organism: Ladona fulva; assembly: GCA_000376725.2. Lineage (NCBI taxonomy): Eukaryota > Metazoa > Arthropoda > Insecta > Odonata > Libellulidae > Ladona > Ladona fulva. The sequence continues at coordinate 789,737 of KZ308282.1, read as the reverse complement.
TTTAGATCAAAGAATTTTAGATTTCACTTAACATTAATAATGTTCATCATCTCAGTTGTATGAACATTTACTATTCTCATTGATCATCAGAAAGCTTTAAATATTTCACAAGTACAGGAAAATCATTTCTTGAAATTAGAGGGCAGAGAAAAAAACAAAATAGTTCCTTTACACTATAAAACAAAAATTAGATACCCCTGGTAACATTGACTCAATACATATTGCATACTGTTGCATATTTGCACTAGTTCCAAAGCATAATTTGTAGAAAGAAAGCACACCTCTAAGTCTTGAAAGCTTTAAAGTGGTCATTGCAACACTGTCGTCATAACATTTCTTCCTCTCAGGGAATATTTACTGAAGTAATACTCAGCCCAAAACCAAAAAGCCATGGAACAATCCTTTTGTAAAGAGTATAAAACAAAGATTTTTCTAGGTTACCCAACAAATTCCCTGAGTTTTCCAGGATTTCCAGGTTAGCAGACACCCTGAATAAACATCTTGTGGATACTACAAAGTTTTTTTTTGTTCCTTCAAGTGAAGTAATTTTTATAAACTAATATTATCTTATTTGAACACATTTATCTTCTATTATCCCTTCAAAAGTTTCACTTACACACAAGGTTGTTGTATTTTCTTATGATTTCTATTCCTCTATATACCATGGATTCTGAATATAAAACCATGGAAAAATCAAAATTAAATTTTTGCTGACAGTGATACGAAAGACTGGGAATTATGAATATTTGATACCCTCAATAATTTAGATTACAGATTTTACTGACCATCTATACACACTATTGTAGATTTTTCCACTTTTCAAGTTTTTCGCTTGCAACAATTTTCCACAATTTAAGTATTATGTTTTAAGTCTCTGATTACAATTACTTCCACTTATAATGTGTCAGTGTATGAGAATAAAAGTTACGATTACTGAAAATTAACATAAAAGCAACGCTACCTCTATTGTTTATATATGTATATTCATTGTATATGAGTAACTCACTACAACCAATAGATTTGTTTCTATTCTATTCAATATGCCCTACTGACAATGAGTTACAATACATTTCCAGATAAATGCTGCTACAAGGGCCATTCAATAAGTTCTTAGAAAATCCAAGAGATGGTACTCGTAGTATCATAAATGGTTTGTTTTTAGCAAGCATCATTACTCACTAGATAGTTGTTAAAATCTCAGTTATATCTATCACATGGTTTCATTTTTATTGTTGATATAAGCAAAACTTTTATTTATACTGGAAAAAAGTGAGTTCTCAGCTTTGATTAAACACATATTTAAAAGGCTTACTGCTGAAAGAGATCAAAGCTGAGTTGGATAAAGTTCATGGCACATCTGCTCCTCTGTTTGTAACTTGGTAAATGAGTTTAAACATGGCTAGACATTCACAAAAGATGAATATCATTTGGGACATCCAGTGGAAGTGACTACCCCCAAAATGATTAACAAAATCCATGATATGGTTTTGAGTGATCTACAAATGTAAGTGCACAAAATAGTTTAGGCCCCATGCTTTTTGCAAAGAAGTGTTTTCAATTTTGCACAAAAAATTGAGTGTGAAAAAAATCTTGGCAAGATGGGTGCCACATTTGCTCTCAGAGGAGAATAAACATAATCGGTTGGTCAACTCTGAGGATTTTTTTGTGCTTTTCCGTCACAATCCTGACAAGTTTCTGCAGCGATACATAACTGTGGACAAAACATGGAAACCCTGCTACACTCCAGAGACAAAGGAACAGTCAAAACAGTGGGTTATTGAATTCAATTGGGCTCCAAAGAAGGCGAAGACGGTGAAATCGGCCAACAAGGTGATGGCCACAGTTTTTTTGGGATGCACACACTATCTCTTTACTGATTTCTTGGAAAAATGTCAAAAAATAACTAGAGTATTATGCATTGTTATTGTACCAGTTGAGCATAGAAATCAAGAAAAAACATGCTCATTTGAAAAAGAAATCCCTTGTGATGCAGTAAATCATTCAAATCCGAAAATAAACAAGGAGAGAAATAGGGGCAAAGTTAGCATTATAAAAATTACTAATTCAGAGGAGCTGAAGAGAAAAGGATGTCACTGTAGTTCTTTACAAAGGTAGAGTTATTTTCAAGCAATACAACTCAAAGAAACATAAAAAATTAAAAATCAAGATTAATAAGATATAAAACTCCTCTACTAATTATAGACCTCTCCTCTCTAATTATACTTGCTATATCCCATTACTTTGGGAAGGACAAGAAAAATGCAACAAAAGGCATAATTACAACCCAAACAATAAGGAAGCATGTCAAAAATTGAAGTTTTAGCTATAACTTATTTACGGAAAATTTCTTCTCTTTGCAAGACTTTTTATTGACCATTTAAAAAAGAATGAAAAATTGTTGTAGTACTGAAAGACTCAATTGAGATGCTGGAGGACCTAAATAAGAAACATTTAATTCAAATGCAGTGATGTAAGAATTAGGACTCAAAGATATCTGACCACTATTAGTTGGAAATACAAAAGAGCCATTCATATTCTAACAAATATGCACACACCATCAGCAGAGGAGAAATATTAAGACCACTTAATTAATTCCATAAAGCTAGCCACTGCACCCAACCTGCAAGGTGGCTTGGCACAATTAAAATTAAAATCATGCAGAAGTTCAAGCACAAACTGAATAATTATAAATCGATGATTTCACAGAGAAAAGATTCAGTTTGGAGATTTTATACATAACATCATACCTTTTACAATTTTCTTGTTTATAAGCTCAGCGATTTTGCGTTTGGAAACAACAGTGTAGTTCATGTTGAGTCTTCCATACTCCCACTGGACAGGACAATAAATATCTAAGGCATTACACAGCCAGTAGTATGATGATCGCCTACAAAATATCCATCACAGGTGAGACATGATATTTAAATTCGTAAAAGACTGACACACAAGAACTAAAAAATAATAATTTTAAACAATTTTAGCAACTTACAATACTTTAAAACATTGGTACCAATATATAAAAAATCATACAATAAATCTATTCACCTGGATTGGAATTCCTTTGTGCACAAAGAATGAGAAATATTTTCAATTGAGTCACAGAGGCAGTGAGTATAATCATAAGTAGGATAAATGCACCACTTATTTCCAGTTCGATGATGAGGAACAAACTTTATTCGGTATGCAACTGGATCTTGCTTCCCTTCTTCCAATGTGATCTTGAGCCTTAAAGTTGCTTCCCCTTCATCCAATTTCCCATTTTTCATATCCTAAGCAGATAAAAATAACATGGGCATAGCAATATAAATAGACCATTCTGAGCTGAATAAAAAAAACCAATTCATGTAAGTATCTCAAGCAGAAAACATTTACTTTCCACAGGACTGTTTAATTGATGGACTTGAATGATTATTCTTCTGGAGATATTTTTGTCAATATAGCTTTAAAAATAATTTATAATGGCTAAATTATTACAATGCATAAAAATTGCAAATTCTTAAACACTGCAGTAAGATAGCAACAGATACTAATTTTTCCTTGAAAAAGGAGCTCTGATTCAGTTAGCTTAGGAGGCTTCACAGATTATTTTAATGCATATGTCATGAGAAAAAAAAAACCTTCTGGTGAATGCTAGGAGTTTGCACATCTTGATGAAATGATTTCTTCACCGCTGCAACAGTTCACAGTGAGACAATTTTTTCTACATAACCTATATCACCAAGCTTCAAATGCTGTGATATTTCTGAAACATCTACCTCTAAATAAGAAAAGGGATTCCAATCTCTATGTTAATGAATTTAACAGCATGGAGTGCAGGAATGATGAAAATAAAGAAAAGTTTAGAATGAAATACTGCAGAACATGCATGTAAGTGCTTCATTTTTTTATTCCAGATCATACTGATAAACTTGCAAAAGAGAACCTCAAAAAGCTGCAGACTTTCATGAACAGGCCTATCTCTCCAAGGTGATGCAGGAGCCTCAAATCCTCTTAACTCTTCCTGTTTCTGATGACACACATAAGCATGTTTCTTTCTTATTAATAACACAGCCCATTCATAAAGTTGTTCAAAGTAATCAGAAGAATGAGTCACAGCATCAGGTTTAAATCCTAAAATGATAAAAATTTATAAAATATTTTAAAGTACTAAAATTTTCCATGCAATAACTCTTTGTTTGTATAATTAAGAGATTCCATACAATGACACTGGTGAAAGAAGCACGAACAGAAACATAAGCCCCATTTCTTCAATTTAAGAAATTCTAAATAGCCATGAAATATATCAAACAAAATAATAACATACAAAATATGCTGCTTAGAAAATGCAATGGAAATTGTAATCGAAATACTGGAAAATTCATGAGTAAAGTATTCAAGATAAGACATCAAAGATAAAATTATTATACATCAAGAAAGTTCTAAAAAAGGAGAAAAATTTAGAAGTTAAAAATACTATTTATGACCATTAAAGCTCTAGATATATCTGATCTTTAAATGTGCAAAGATTAATCAACACAAGGGGAACTAAAAGCCACATCATCATTGTTACATGATGTAATAAGCTATTTGTTAATGAGTACAATTTGCTGTTCATTGCATTAAATGGAGAGTACTTTTTTTAAATTTCAGGTCATTTAGGATGAATCAATCTTTGCAATTAAATAGATCAACAAAATGGTTCTTACCAAGCCACTGCACCATATCCATAATTCCAGTATAAAATCTCTCTTCCTCTTTTTCAGGATTGGTGTCATCATACCTCAAATAACAAATGCCACCTGTAGCTGCAGCATATCCAAAATTGATGTTTATAGCTTTGGCATGACCAATGTGTAAAATGCCATTAGGTTCTGGAGGAAATCTGGTAACAACCTAGTTTTCAAGAAGGCTCTGGGTAGAATTATATAGAAATAAATATAAATACCAGCAATATTTTTTACTAGGAAATATAGATACCTTTCCTCCAGTTGCAGCCAAGTGTTCTTGCATTAATTTTGCAGTATTAGGAGTAACTACATATCCTTCAGTTTTGAAATTTTCACCAGGTTTATGAAAAATTCCTTTGCTTTTAATAAGTTCTCCAATAGGAAGATAGGCAGTAGAATTTCCAACTGATTAACGAAATTAAGGAAGTTTTTAGTTTAAATTGAGTTTTTCAAGGAAACATCAAACTAAAGATAAATTCAAAAGAATTAATACGATATTAGCTGTTTTCCTTTTTCTATTCCAATTGAAATTTCAACCCTTATTTCCTAATGTGGACAAATGAGCAGAATTAGCAGTCAGCACAAAGCACTTAAAATGACCAATACTGTTTCATACCTTATTAGTATACTAAAAACTGGTTCACTGTTAATAACTAACCATTGATATTTCATATACTTTAATGGTAAAATTCTTAAGTAGGTGAAATTAGTAAAACAAAAATAAGATCAATTCAAATTTGAGAGGAATCATCTAATTTAACATCACAGAGGAAGTAATAATTAGGGGAATATTTTGCATTTTTAATAAGATACGAAGAACACAATTCTGAAACTCAAAGGACAGCTGAAAGTCACTTTCATACCATCAACAGCATCCTCTTTCCTCTCCATCTCTTCATTCTTCTTAGGAGTTTTATCCGTTTTTCCCTTCTTACCAGGTTTGGAGTTAGGAAACAAGTCAGCATCTGTTTTTGGGCCTAGGAGATCCAAAACTTGTAATTCTACTTCACTTTTAACAGCTTTTCCATCAGCCCACCTTAGCTTGGACCTAGTTTCTTGCATAATCAGTCCAATATTGAAACGATATCTTGAAAAGAAGAACAATACGGATTAAGACTCCAACTACGAGGGAAAATGTATTTTTTATCTTTTTAGTGAAATTTGAAAGATTAAATTAGAAGCTAAGATTTAATTACCTTTTTTCCATAAGGTCTTCTTTATATTTGGTGACAGCTTTAGTGACTTCTTCTTCTATCTGTTCAGCGCTTACAACTACTCCAATTCCACAGGCATCTTCAAGTTCCTTTTTAATGACAAGGTCACCCGGCTTGGAAAGTAAATAGTCTAAGGCGGCTGTTTTTTACCGTTTGAACAATTTTAAGGAAAGTATCATTAGGACTATAAAATGAACCGATGAAATACGTTAAGTAAAACATAATGCCTAGTTCCAACTTCATGCATATGAAATATTTTTACTCATACACAGAAATCAGTAGCGTTCTACCTCAGAAGTACGTAAATTAAGTTGATAGTGAAAAACCACTAGCCTACAAACATTGAAATTATGTTAAATGGAATGTTATGAAAAAACTGAGTAAAACATAATTCCTTAAATTACTAGGAAACAGCTGAGAAACTCCAGTCTGAATACATTTAAGATAGGGAAAAACATTTTTAAAATGAACAATGCAAACACTAACGTCACTAAAGGCTTACTCTCTCTTACCATCAATTCGCTCATTTGTATTTAAACCACCAGAGGCAATATATTCTACGATCACTGGAATATGATGAAGGATCTGGGATTTAATTCGTGTGGCCAGATGGTACAACAGCATGAGACTTCCTGAGGGAAACTGCCCATGCTTCTTCGACTGAGGAGAGATTCAATACTATTATTTAGAAAATAATCACTGAAGAAAAATTTATACCAAAAGTAAAGTACCTCAAGTATAACTTCTTTAAGATTCTTGGAGACAGAAGCATTCTTGAGAGTTTCTTTAGCCTTCTGCTCGCTAAGTCCTATCTCTTGAAATAATTGTAGACATTCAGATTCCATTTCTGGTATTATTAATGAAGAGATAGGAATTATATATAGGTAGATATAAAATCTATCCGTCACTATACATGGACAATAAATATGTTTAAAAATATTAAATATTGCCGGATGAGAAGTAAAGATTTCTAACTATTTAGATATGTGACATGGATATTGCACTTTCGATATTCGACCAGGGGGTCCAACATTAAATTTAAAGTAGAGTTTCTGAGATTTTTTGTTAATTGAAGACTTTGCTGTCTCAGCGAATATCTTCTTAGGTTTTACTTCAGTAATACTCTGTTGACATGAAGAACTATGGAATTACTCTTTCTTGGCATTGAATAGAAAATCCAGAAATATCGCTCAAATGCGAGAGATCGATCGGTAATTTGCCCTGGTAGGTAGCAGTGGTAGCAGTAGAGTGTAGCTTGAAGCGATGCGAAGTAACGCTTAACGTGCTAAATATCTTTTTATCATTTTTCATTCCCTTTATTTTCGTTTCACGTGAGACTCACTATTTATGGAGATTAAAGTTAGGCGATTAAATGTGAAAAGTGGTCAATTTCATGCAGGTTTATTTTAACTCCATTGTGGCATGGTTACTCTTCACAAGCATATAAGCACAAGTGTAACCTCAAAAGAGTTAAAATACTAATTTCAGGTGCCTATTTACAAAAGAATAATATGGGGAAATATGAATGGCTGATGACTTTAAAGGCCTGTTTACAAGGTACAACATGTACGAATGCATGAACGGAAAATAGAACCTGTTCTAACACCGTTATTTAGAGCAAGGAATGCGCTTTTAAGAAATGATATTCCATAACTCTGAAAGCAATACTTTTTGAGATATTTGCTTACGAAAATGACTGTTTTCACGACTTTTTTTCGCAATTTTCGGAGCTTCTCCGTGCTACCGATAGGGAGATACTAACTAACTTCACATCTAAAATATACGATATTTCCATATTCTGACAATCTTACGGGCGCGCGGAGTGAAACGGGTGTTAGTGTGGGACGGTACTAAGGCTGCATATTGCGCTTTTAAGTACCTTTGGGGGCAGATTTTCGGTCACATCGGAGTTGGTAAACACAGGTTTCTTGGGAAAAATCGGTATTAAAGGAGCGGGAGCATTTTAAGTGGGTGAAAAGAAAATAAAGGCTGGTGGACCTCTTCGCAATATTTACCATCAAAACAATTACAGTATTCCATCTTCTATTTATTTATCGTGAAAATAATTATAACAAGTAATGTTTCAGGGCGAACCTACAAGTTTCATATGCATGACACTTGTAGGTTCGCCTCTGCGGAGTTCAATCGGTTTAGTCCGATTAGAAACTACTTTGGTCGTTTTCCTCGGCGCAATATTAAAGAAGCTAACTTTGCAACTTTCTAAATAGGATATTAATGTGTGTTAAAGTAGCACCACTCACAAGCCACAGCCAGTTCGAGAGGAGGTTATGTGAAAAATCGCAAGTTTCGTAACTTTGCTACCTTAAAGAGGTAGGATATCTTTTTGGTATAAAGTATAATTTGTTTACTAACTTATTTCTTACCTTCCTTCCAAATCATCAAGCATTTCCACTATATGCGCAGGCAGGCTCTCTCTTTTTCAATTTGCTTACTTGGTTTGGTCTGGTGATTTATCCCAAAATAGCTCGATTTATGAATATGCTACATTGTAACGCTTATACATATATGCAAATTGTCAAAACAATATGTAGATAATCCCATTATGTAAATTAAATGTTGTCTACTTGAAAGTACGCTTTGAATTTCCTTATATGCGTGATATATGATTATTGAAAGTAATAGTAGTAGCGGTATTGTAAAAATGAGTTTCCTCTCTACAGGTAAGCTCATGTCGAAGAAAATTGGCCCCCACAGGGAATTGAACACTGGACCAATATACTGAGGCGAAAGAGCTACCCACTTGGCAGTCCAGGAGCCCTACTTGTAACAATATTTTCATTAAGTATTAAATATTAGTTTTTAGATTAATTACAATCACAAAAAAAGAACAGCAAAGTAGACATCAAATACAAACTGAATAGAATATTGAAAAAGCCATCAATCCATGCTAGCAGACATGTATAGTTATCCCCGAGAACATTACTGGCCATAAGTAAGGGATAGCATAGCATAAGTAAAGTACCTATAAATAAAGCATATTTCATTGTACAACAAGATGAAAGTCATTGAGTAATTACATAATGGGAATGTCATCAAAACAAACAATTACTTCAAGGTTTCACCATTTGCTTACAACAGTAAACTTTCTTCTAACATTTTCTGTGACTTTGAAGGGAATTAACATTCTGCATGACATTTACATTAACCTGATAGGGAAACTCCTTATAAAGACAACTTAAATCTCTATGTACAGCTGTTAGAGATATGATACAAAAAATTTACATTTGACCATAATTGCCTTTGCACAGTTTCTTTAACTGTAGCGATGAATCATGATAAATTTAACATTACAATGCACCAACTAGAAATTTTTATGCATTATTGCTGTAAAAGTATACTTACAAAGGATAACAAAATTCTGACACTTATGAAAGTAGTGAAATCATAAAATGAATCACAATTTATAACTTTACAAGAATGATAAAATAAGCCAGAAGCATAGTAAACAATTGAAGCCACACTTCTATTACTTTTTACATAGTTACTTGCTCACAATATAGAAAATAAATAAATTAATGTAAATTTCATATCATATAGCATTCAAAGATCTCATTTAATTTATAATGTAAAACCTCTTCCCATGTAGACAAATATATGAGTGAGCTTCAGCTGAAAATTGCTCACATTAATGAAGGGTGAATGAATGATGCAAAAAAAATTTTTCATTGAAGTTTCTGGAAAAAATAAATAACAGAGCTCCATCACAGCCTGAATCCATGTTAAACGTATGTTACAATATCTTATCATCCCAGCAAAATATAGCACGAAAATTTAGTGAAGTTAAGAAAAAGAAGACACAGAAGTCCTTCAGCTGTTGTGTAGAATTTTCATCCTAGCTATCTTCAGCAGATATTGGTCTTCAGAACACAGTCACAAGCCTTCACACACAGAACTTATCACTATGCTTCTTAACAGAGTTCAAGGGGAGGCTTCCTTATTGTTCTCTTCTTCAGAATTTTTTCATTCCAGGTGCAGTCATCTCACATGTTAGGCAATCAGGTTTTTCTTCCAGTGTGCTGTAGATGAAGAAATGGAGATAAATAATTTACTCATAGTCTTACTGAGAGATAAAATGAATCCTTGGACAAAGGAATTTAAAAGCATCATAAAATATTTTAAGAGAAAATCCTTTCATGGCAGTCATAGATTGAAAAGAAGGAAACATACCATTCTTTCAGTTATCTCCTCGATGTCAGCTTCTGTCCTGAGTACATTGATAGCCATTGTGATCAGATAGTTGTTTGATGACTTCAGATTGCACAACTGCCTTGGAGAACACTAACCTGGACTCAGCATGCACACAAACAGAAATGTAGAATGTTAGCATTTCATAATTGTCATTAGCTTTTTGCAAATTCAAGCAGCATATACACAAACTTATTATGGGATATCAGTTCATTCATGAGAAAATTGTTGACAGATAAAAAGTCTATAATTATAAAATAGAAGATTGAGAAGAGAACTACACCTGTCTCTTTGACTATGTCTGCAAAGAATTCCTGGACTCACCCTTAACACAGAGCTGTTGACACAGCATCCTCCATGGCCAAATACTCATGTGGTATTATCTTAAGGATGTCTGGAGTCTGTGCATAGGAGGATGACTAAAATTTTAATGTTGTTAAAGGGGTGTGACAAAGCGGGAGATCTAGTTTATAACTGTGCTGAGGAGTTTACAGTGCACCTTGACAACAGTGTCAGAGGGGGGGGTAAAGCCAATTGGGAATGGGGGAAGGCAAGGCCTAGATGTGCTTAATGTCGGGAAAATTTGGAAATCAGTATTCCTACGTATCTCTGCATGCAAAGTATTCATGAGACCGGATATGAATATGGGCTGTGGATATGGGAGTCTCAGGATGAACAGCCTGATGAGATTTTTGGCAAAAAACTGCTTAATCAAATTAAATGAAAGAAAAAAAATTCATCCTCCTTTTGCTTTGAATATGCAACATGTTCATTTGATTATTTCCTAGGATTTATTCATTATTTTTATCTATTGCCAAGAGGATTCAAAGAATACAAAATCTTTGTAAGCAAAATATTCTTCAGAGCATATTACAAGTATTAACGTTTCTTTGATGACTGAGCCCAATGTTTTAAATCGATAAATAAAAACAATTGATGTCTCTCTTGACCTCAAAGTCGGATCTTATTAAGATTACATGAAGAGCATTCTGTACTTCCAAGAATCGTGGTAACTGTAAAGTTGACATACGAATTTCATAGACATCTTATACTGGTGCTTTATTTGATGTCGCTATTCCATTTCATATACTGATAGTATTATTTTTCGAAATGCCTTCACCAAGGGTGAATTTGTGATGCTCTAGGCTATCCTGGACACCATTTCTTAAATAACTCCCAGCATTATGATCCTATTTCTTTTCCTATAAAATATCTCAAAGTCAAAAATTATTCATGGTTTCCATGGAATCGCTTTGCACAATATAGAATACTGGACTAATGACTGCCATATGCATGGAAGTGTATAGGAGGAGTGCATGGAAGATAGATATGTGATAACTGAGGAGAAGAGGCAGGGCTGCTAGATAATGTGGGAATTCTTGCATTCACCTTATCTGCTATGGCCCACCCCTCCCACTATACTTTCAATACCTCATGCTTCTCCTTAGTTTGAGAGTTTCTTTATGTGCTTTGGGGAGTTATCATTCTGGCCATGGAACTGTAATCGAAGTGTAGAAATGAAATAATTATGATGATTTCAGCAATTGACAGGGTTATTCTCTTCATTACTAACTGTCTTAAAGAAACACAAACATTTTCAAAACAACTTCTGATAATATAATTTGATAAAATTACTAAATAAGACAAAGACGTTTCCATGAGGAGATGATATTACTCTTGATAAACGTGTTCTGTAATATCCCGTGATGATATTTGAAAATGCAGTCCAGAAAAGTTCCTCTTCATCCCACAAATGTTCAAATCTTCTGTACGGAAATGAATTTTGCAGTACTTGTTAAGTAAATAAGTATCATTCTTACAGTAGTTATTTTTCTTCTCTTGAAATAACTCTTGTTGTAGAAGATTTTCCTTTTATTCAGATTTGCTGGTGCATTTACTAAACATAATTGATTTTATTTCCGTAAACCCGATTAAGTTACTGTTGCTGTTAGATCCGATAATCTAGGCCTTGCCTTCCCCCATTCCCAATGGGCTGAACTATCCCTCTGACATTGTTGTCAAGGTGCACTGTAAACACCTTAGCACAGTTAATACCTAGATTTCCCACTTTGTCATGTCACGAGGTGTTGCATTAATTTTGGCTAGAAGTGTATTTTGGCAACAACATGAAAAGGACATTGTTAATGTTTCAGAAAGTCTTCACGGGAGCACCAAATCCGACATTGTCAATGTTTTAAATGATAATCATTTGAAGAGTACATTAAAACATTTCTTTTAAAGTTGGTGGAGAGATATAGTAAATTATTCTCAGAAAAATTAAACTGTGATTTTGTTTGGAAAACGTGTTTTCAAAGTATCCATTGTGTGTTTATTTTCAAAAAAACTGATCACTGTCGGAGAAACATTTTGTTAAAATTAACATTACTTTTGATGAACCCCAATAAGTGGCTATAGAGCCAGATATTTATGCTTACAACTTTCTATGCTTTTATTTCTTTAATATCAGAAACCAGTAAATGTTTATTCATTCCTCTGTATGAAAATGCAAATCTTGTAAATTTCAATGAGCTGACAAATATAGACAATTTATCTCCATGCAAGATCCCATCAATTAGATTCTTCATCAAATTAATATGACCAACAGAAGGAATAATTATGTTTTAA
>KZ308282.1:746471-775452 GCA_000376725.2 Ladona fulva | reverse complement strand
GATAACAGATTTAGTTTGTGGACTGCCAATTGTAAGTTATCTTCACTTTCTTGAATTATGACTTGATCATCAGCAAACAGCATTGAACTTAAAAATTGATTTTCTCCTATTTGAATTCCTTTTGGTGTAACTTTTCTCCATTCTCGTAAACAATCATCTATGTATAAGTTAAATAATACAGGTGACAGAGGACACCCTTGCCTAACACCTTGATTGGTTATGATTTCCTGTATTGCGTTTTTGCCAAAACCAGTATCAATTACTATATTTGTACTTAAATAGAAAGATTGAATAGTTTTAAGCAATGAGTTGGATATCCCCGCTTTTCCATTATGGACCAAAGTTTGTCTCGATGAATGCTGTCGAATGCCTTTTGATAATCTATAAAAGCTGTGTGTGTCTCCAGATTAAACTCTATTCGCTTTTGTATTATCAGTTTCAAACTAAAAACATCGTCCATACATGAACGTCCTTTGCGAAATCCTGCTTGTTCTTCAAGGAGCAAAACATCTGAAATAGCTTGGAGTGGTTCATTGATGATTTTACTGAATATTTTGTAGGCTGCGTTTAATAGGCTAACACCTCTATAATTTTCTGGGTTATTTCGTTCACCTTTTTTAAACATGGGAATTACTTTTGCAATGATCCATTCGTCTGGAATTTCAAGGCATGTCCAGCACATATTATAGAGATGTAGCAATCGCGAATGAAGAATAGGGGGAGCATACTTAATTAATTCCGAATTAATACCATCTAGTCCAGGTGATTTTCTGTTTTGTTTTGCTTTCTTTAAAACGTTTTATAATTCTGTCATATTGATGGGATCTAAATCAGATGTATCTGTTTTTTCAAATACAGCTTGTAAGCTTATAATTAGATACACCATATAAAATGCAGGAACAAAAATCATGATTTTCCCCATACATGATATCTAAAACTTGGGTGCGTCTTTGATTCAAGAATATGCGGGATGTAGAATTGGATGGCTCCGCGACAATTGAACGCCTGCGTCAATTGAGAGCGTATCACAACTAAACTTTACGTAAAAACTATGTTATACTCCCTTTCTGACAATATGACAGATAGCATAAACCTCGAGGTAGGTAACTAACTAGCTACCTCAGCGGAATTTCCGGCACCCAACTGTTTTCATAGAATCGATTGCTCTTGGAATGTCCGAAAGGAGCCATTGTTTACGGCTACGTTTAGAGATGTATCATTTTACTCACAGAAGTTGGATTATATTAAAATGACTATGAGAGCTTATTGCACCTTTAGTAATACTCGCGAAGTATTTTTTAAAAATAACGGACTTGTCGTATAAAAAGCTTATCATATAAATGATAAATTAATCGTTTAGCGTTAATATAAAAAACATTGAATAGTGTTAATATAAAATTATAATGTTGAAATAGTATAATATAGGGGTAAAAGGTTATTGAATTCAAGANCAAAATTTAAACGAAATACTGCCGTCATCAGTGGTTAAATAAAGAATATCTAGCTATAACAGTATTATACAAATTATTCTATCTCTCAGATTATCAAAAATTAATATATATATAGTTTTTACTTTAAGTTCAGAAGTGAGACGCGCTCATGTTTAAGTGACAGAACTGGCTTAGGTTAAGCTTAAGGTTAGCTGACAGGAAACGTATTTGGAATATCGCTCTTTTACTGACAGCATCTTCACCCGCCACCCGAAAATATCGTCTAAAATATGTTGTGGATTAATCCAAGTTAACATATTTACCAATAAAGTATGTAATCACTAAAGTTTTACGCTTTTTAGCATATCATTCGTCAATTCAAGCAAGAATAATACAAGAATAATAATTCTCCGCGAATGAACAACAAAATTGCGTAACTGACATAATAGTGGTTTAGTGATGATAAATAAGAATGTAATATCTACTTACCAAGGGAATGAGATCCTCCTCGTGGAAAACATATATCTTGATGGCAGAAAGCAGTTTCTTTTTTCCTAAATTAGTGAAAATTCAAGAGGTAAGTGGTGAAAATATATGTAAAAATTCTGTCCGACTTTCTGTTTCTAATCTGTAGCGATTTAAAAATTCAAACGTTAACGGTTTTTCGAAGAAAATATGTACTAGGATGTCCGCTCCAGATGAATTCTTCAAGCAGTCTGGGGACGGTTTTGTTAACAAAACCAAACGGTGTGCGCACTGGTTATGCGCAATGGTGCCTGCTGATTAATTTTCCCTCCTTCCCCCTTTCGTATTTATTAACGTAATTATAAAAAGATTTTATATTTACATTTAATTTACCAGAAAAATTTAAATTTGAGACATATTTAAAAGTAATAATGATTAAGATGGCATTGATTCCTCTCCGTGTATAATTCGTGATGTTGTAAACGATAGCTATGACTCATATTTCAATAATAGTTTGCGAAATATAAAAATGTAATAATTAAATATTTGGAAAACAATATAAGGTACAATAAAATTTCATTGATTATTTTATGTGTCATATTGAAGTAAATTTCTAATTTTAGTGACCTTTAAACATAAGAAGGGGACTTTGGATTTACGTATTCAAATGTAACGTTTTATTGTTGGCAAATTTTTTATAGATGTAAAAATTATAAATTAAAAACCAAATTATCGAAGATGGCATGTTTACTGATATTTTAAATGATATGTATACATATCAATATGTTTTACATATTTAATCACATATTTAATTAAATAGTTGGGTTACAGTTTAAGGTACAAGATAACGTAAGGCAAGAAATGTATTGATTATTGCATGCAAGAGTGGAATGAAGTTTTCACTTAGTAAGAATGCTATGTCAGAGAAAGGAAACGTACATGCAAAAAAAATGCCTCCGTGAAAAAACCTTCCGCAGCATTTAATAAGAAGTGGCGAAATAAATTGAACATCATTTTGTATCACTTCAGTAGTGTACTGAGACTGAGAAATAATTGAAAAGATAGAAAAACTCGCTGATCTAAACATGGTTTCATGAAAGCTTTTATTAATGAAAATACTATGAAAAGTAGCCTCATATCTCTATCAATGTAATATTTGTTTTGTGAAAAAACTGTAAAGTATAATTTGTCTATCAAGTTTGACTTAGTCCTGTTCATGGCCGTCAGTAATGAAGAACTACTATGAAATGATGCATGATAGTGTCCCTTTTTGATGCAATGAAAAGTGTTAATTATAGGATTATTGTTATGCAATTACAATTACGTTTTATACTTAAGGCGTTTCTCTGTGAAGAAACTTTCGTCACTTTTTCAAAACTTTTTCCTCACTTCACTTCTTACCTAGTTACCCTCAATCACTGTCTAAATCTTTGGTAGCCAATTGTGACATTGATGATCATGCCAACCGGACTTTTCAGACAGACCTAAGTAATGAAAGAAAAACGTAATAAATAATGCATATTCAAGTAAGATGAAACGTAAGTGAAGATGTGGACTAGGAGAATTCTGAGATAAATATTCCTTTTCCTCTACTGTTAAACACCGCTTGAAATACACTAATCAAAATTTCAAAGATTAATTTAGACTTGCAAAGAACTTCAATGCTTCGCCAGGGTATTCATTTCAGCCTACTGTAACTCTAAAAATTTTAAATTCAGCTATTAGGACGTGTGAAGTGTAATCTTTCAACTCAGTTAGAACTTAAGTGTAAATAAAATCAAACTACGTGATCATTTGCCTTTTAATAGATTAAGTAAATTCAGTAAATTGAATATATCGTTCAATTACAGGAATCCTTCTTACCTTCATATCACAATTGCGAAATCATTCTACCGTTGGAGGAATCCCTGGTAGCTTAGGAACTCTTAAGTTTAGTATGTGAAATTTCGTAGACAGACAATAAGTATCTACTTAATGCCGTTAATGGTACTCCAGGACTCAGAAAGATATTGAAATGAAAATCCGTGGTACTCACTGATGAAATTTTCACTCTTTTTGAAAGAGACAACTGGTGATAAGAGTGTCTGGTGTAGGTAAACTTCTTCTTCACGTGGATTTTCACTGGCAGTCATATGTAACACACGCCAGACACAAACTATTCCATTCTTATTTCAAAGAAAAACACTAACCAACTTTTTATGCTTATGAAGTAAGCACTTTACACTTAAAGTTCATACCTCAAGGCGTATGATACGATATTCACGAGACAAATTCTTCACTTTACCGCGAATTTCCAAAGCAAAGAGTTCTGGTATACCAATTTCTGAATAACGAAATTTGGTTTCCTCAACCCGTGACTTCCGTAGTTCTCAGTTTCCCGCCCGTAATGGCTGTTTAATGGCATGTGGTCAACTCCCATTTATGTTTCTCGTGAATGTGAAAAGCTACAAGTGGAACGGATTTTTTCAGCATTACATTCAGTGCTGTTTTTCGGTTTGTTCAGTGCTGTTTTACATTCAGTGGTATCTTTAAAAAGTGTGTTGCCGAGGAAAAGGAAATTTCTCTTCATCCGTCATGTTCTACACCTACGAGAGTAGCTAAGGAGTTGGAGAAGTGCTCCAAGAGGTGCATTTTGTGTTGGATGCAATTAAAAAAGGAATACGCTCGTGTGACAATTTACGTATGTATTATAAAAATATAAGGGGAAGTAGATAGAATAAGTGTATTTGTACGTGATATCATGAGTCTACTCAACGAATAAACATGGGAAACCCACGTTGGCCTTAAGAGTGGTTTCATTCCAATGGTACTTGAAAAATAAGTTGAAGAACTTGTGTTTCGTATAAGCAGCATTATGAGTAGCAATGGGCATGATAGAAAGACATTTAATTCCAGGGCGAATGAGTTAACATATAAATCATTTGTGACTCTTCTGTATCCATCATTCTTGACCTCTTAGGCTTTATCTCATTGCATTATTACTGTTTCATTCACCTTCTGCAATTTAAGTTAAAAGGGCAGAGAATGTTTTCTTCGAGTAGGGAATTTTGCTATAGCATCATTATCATGATTATAATATATAACGGTAAATATATTTGCCGTAACATTGTAGGATAAGCAGAATTAAAAATAGCGCTATCATCCATTCTAACATATCCTTACGTATTAAGCCGAACAGATGTACGTAGAAGATATTTCTTATTCGTGATAACGAACTAAAATTCCCTGCTGAGAGACCTTACTTTAAAAATGAGCATATAAACATTGCCGACTCTACGTTTCAAATCTGTTACCAAATTTAGATGTTTAGGACAATTGTTTCTAAAGCCTTGATATAAAATAATTCTTCCATTATAAAGTCTTGATTTAATATTTGACAATTCATTTACGTTTAACATTGAATATGTAAGACATGTTATCAATTTAAATGTTACATACAATCTTCGATATTTCGGTTATTAATTAATCATATTTAAATCTTTGGAAATGTTGCCAACAGTAGAACGTTACATTTAAATGCGCAAATCGAAAGTCAACTTCTTATGCTTAAGGGTCACTAATATTAGAAATAATTTTTTATTTACTTCGATATGNCAACAGTAGAACGTTACATTTAAATGCGCAAATCGAAAGTCAACTTCTTATGCTTAAGGGTCACTAATATTAGAAATAATTTTTTATTTACTTCGATATGACACATAATAATCAATGAAATTTTCTTGTACCTTATATTGTATTCCAAACATTTAATTATTACATTTTTATATTTCGCAAACTATTATTGAAATATGAGTCATAGCTAACGTAAGGGATATCACGATATATACACAGAGTGGAAACAATGCCATTTTTATCAAAAATTCGTTTAAATATGTCTCAAATTAAATATAAATATAAAGTCGTTTTATAATTACCTTAACAATTACGAAAGGGGGGTGGAGTGAAAATTGAACAGCGGTTACCATTGCGCATTCACAATGCGCATTCCCAGTGCGCACACCGTTTGGTTTTGTTAACAAAACCGTCCCCAGACTGCTTGAAGAATTCATCTGGAGCGTACATACTAGTACATATTTTCTTCGAAAAACCGTTAACGTTTGAATTTTTAAATCGCTACAGATTAGAAACCCGGTAAAGTCGGACAGAATTTTAAGGTTAACGCAATCGTCATATATTTTCACCACTTGCCTCTTGAATTTTCCCTAATTTAGGAAAAAAGAAACTGCTTTCTGCCGTCAAGATATCTGTTTTCCACGAGGAGGATCTCGTTCCCTTGGTAAGTAGATATTACATTCTAATATATCATCACTAAACCACTATTATGTCAGTTACGCAGTTTTGTTTTTCGTTCTCGGAGAATTATTAGTATTGCATTTTTATTGCTTATTTTTTGTGTGCTGCGCTGCCGTATTATTAATATTATAAGGTAGATTGTGTATCAGATTGGCTTTTCGTTTAGTTGACATTAAAAGATTACCTCCATTCTATTTGATTTCTATGAAAATACAACTCAGCCTTCAGTACAATTTCTGCCTTATTCCGATTAAAAAATTATAAGTTTTAGCAATTGCGCTCTGAATCTTGACGAACTGCTTGATTGCAAAATTATATGCTAAGAAGCGTAAAACTTCAGTGATTAGATACTTTATTGGTAATTATGTTAACTTGGATTAATCCACAAAATTTTTTAGACCATATTTTCGATGGCGGTTGAAGATACTGTCAGTAAAAGAGCGGTATT
Source organism: Ladona fulva (assembly GCA_000376725.2). Classification (NCBI taxonomy): domain Eukaryota; kingdom Metazoa; phylum Arthropoda; class Insecta; order Odonata; family Libellulidae; genus Ladona; species Ladona fulva. The sequence goes on along the minus strand of KZ308282.1, from coordinate 768,816 downwards.
CCAAATAAGTTTCCTGTCAGCTAACCTTGATGTCTTATCGTTCTTTTTTCGGTAAACATTTTTTATGAAACATCTAAGTATAGATCGAGTTTTTAATGTGATGTAAGTTCGAAACCGAGTAATTAAAGGTAAACCGAAAAAACCGTTATTCTTGTCAGTGAAACGTTCGCGAACCGATATTTTGAAATTATCTAGTTTGAAACTATCTCGAAAACAGTTTTTTACTTCGTTCTGTACTTGTTACCAACAAAGCACCTTTTACTGGAATGACGTAGGGTCTGGTTTCAGTAATAGTATGCAACTGCTACTCGTTACTAACTGATAGTATGTTTCATTTGAATGTTAGCCTAAATTAGAAAAGTTCTTGTATTTTGTACGAAGTAAACATACTTTCAGAAGGTTATTGTTCGAAATAGTCGACGCGAATAAAAAAAAGATTCGGACGGTTTCTATGTCGCGAAAGGAAGGAAAGAAATGATATTTGGTAAATTCTTTAAGTCGGAGAGAAAACCGTTTCGGAAAATATTGTGTGTCTTAGCCCTGATTTCAAATGGATTTAGATTTATAAGCCGCGAGTCGCCAGTGGGGTATGGCAGGGTGTGTGAATTTGAATTGATAGAATAGGTTGTCGAATAGTTCATGTATTAAATTATATTTATTCCACTGTTGTTTTTATACTGATTGAGAGTAGTTTAATTGATTTGAAAAATCAAGTAATATTTCTGGGATTTTAAATAGATATTGTAAACGGTACGGGTAACGGATATTACCGTTTGCATTTCTCGCAGCCGCTCGCTCTCATGCGGTCTCTTGTGTATATATCACTGATAAAATTATTAAATCTTATTTTCCAGACTCTCCAGAGTTAATTCACTCCCGTTTCGGTTGTTTAGGAACCTGTGGATTTCTCGTTTCTGATAGTGAAAGTGCTGGACATGACAGGAGGGACATTGCAGATGAGGACTTTGCGGAGACCCATCCTAGGTTAGTTGAGTGATTATTTGTACAATCCATACTTTTCCTCCGAGGCATTAAAATGATTGTTTTTTCCGGAATAATTTCTTAGATCTTGATTGAACCAAGGATAAATTATTACTCTAGAATGTTACAACCCGTGATCGCGAACCTAAACGTATTTTATCCACAATGGAAGTGTATGGACGCTGAATCGAAGTTTAACTAGGAAATATTCCCCCCAATTTCGTTTATATCCGTTGCCATATTGTTTAATATTTGGAATTCCATTAATTTCTCGGGAACCCATATATATTTTATGACATTGGGGCGTGAAACACTCAACTCCCTGGTTCGGTTTAGCTGATACATTTGCGCTCGTTACAATATCTTAAAAAGAGACTAATAATATTCATCCGTTCTCGCCATATTCTCGCGAAATCTTTTTTACCACGTTTTGAAAATTGCGTTCGCTGAGACTGTGGCAACAACGTCCCATATTTTATCATTTAAATCACCCCTTAAAAATATTCAAAAATCCATGCCAGATTTCGGATCTTCTGTCTTGAAGTGATTCCTAATCCCGGAATTTGATAATCAGTGATACATGAAGTCCATACACTAATGATACACTTTCACTGGTGTGACCGCTGGCATCTTCGGGTCGATGTGTTTTCTCTTTCGTTTCTTACGTAATTACTCTGGTACCTTCTTCAAAATACTCTCCTTTATTTTTCGAAACTGAACCCTCTGTTTATTTTCAAGTAGATGCTTCCTTTATCAGATAAGGATAGTCTTCATGGGTAGTTAGGACATTTCTCAAGGCCAATTGATATTCTATTTAGGTATCCGTAAACATGGGGTTAAATTGGTAGCAGATACTGCGAAACTCTTTCATAGTGTTCACCTATTTAACGAAATCCCGCAAAAGCGAGGTTATTTCTCTTGGTGTTGGTCATGGCCACAGATGTTAATTATCCATCATGTAACGACTACGAATGATTCGGGTTCCCCGCTGAATACTGACCAAGTATTCTTTGTTAGTACTTTGAACAATTATTACCTCATTCATAGTTCATTACTCGCCAGTTCTGTCACTTAAACATGGCAAGTTGTTCTCGTACATGGTGCAGCACTTTGTCTACGTCTACTTTTTATTAATTGTCATAGATATTGTGTTTGGATAAAGAAATACTTATGTACCGTATCTTGACTATAATATTTTAAAAGATATTTTTATTACTGTAGTCATGGAGAGAGCCCCCTTCCGCCACTTTATATTTCGCGACATAAAATAACCACTAATTCGATCGTGATGTATCAGACACCAATTGCCCGACTTTTCGAGTTAGGTATCCTGTTCTTTTATTTCTATCTTACACTACCTGTGTAAAGTACTCTTCTGGTGAAGGAAGACATAATCACTACCGCAGATACCATGTTAGCGTCACTCTACATCTCGCATATTCTCGAATCAAAGACGCATCCAAGTTTTAGATATCGTGTATGGGCAAAATCCGTATTTTGTTCGTGCATTTTATATTGTGTATCTAAAAGTAAGATGAAAGTGAAATTCTTAAATCTCAATAATGACGCAATAAGTGCGATTAAAGTGCAAAAAAATTAATTAAAATTTAATATATCAATTTTGAAGTAATTTTTTAAGCCTAAATTTGTCTTTCCATCCCCCTCTTTTTGTATAGTCGTAAGACAAACTTCATTGTAATTCAAGGTTGAAAGCCCCACGAAAACTATTGTCATCCCTGAGAAGGTTAGGGTACAATCATACTTTTCCATATAAAATCATGTAAAGTTCGCTTCCGTGTTTTCAGACTTTATTTCTTCAGGAAGATTCAGTTACAACTTTTACCCTACGAAATCGAGACGAGGGTCAATAGAAAGGAAATTGAATTCTGATTTTAGTCGCGATAGATACATACTAAATAATCTCCTTGACTACTACAGACATTGTTGAATTCGAACTCAATGCATTGTCCCGTAAAAATAAACTGGGATTATAAGTGAGTTAAGAATTAATAATAGGAACTAATGAGAGATTTTACATAGAGGAGACAACTTATAATAATGATAATGATTCCAGTATATGCAAAGTACGATGTACAAACGCAGGGAAATACATGTTTACTTTATACATGGCCTTGTAGGAGTGTTTCTTAATCCGATAATCTAAAAGACAGTTTTTATGTTGGATGATAGCGATTAGTAAGAGGAAAATGAAGGGAAATTTTGTGGAGGCAAACTAAATTTCAACGTGAACAAAAAGAATTTGTGTATTTATATGATTTTCACAAACTGTATAATTTTCAACGAAATCTCTCAAGTAAATTCTTAAGAATTCTGCTAATTTTCTTTCCTTTAAATTCTATCCTGATTAGTATTTATAAAAAAATAGGGCATGAGTAAGTCATATGTTCAGTCATAATAGTCCTTTTACATTGAGTTTCATCATCCTTGACCGATGTGTTTTTCAATTCCATCATTCATCCATTATTGTCATTGTTATCTTACAAGAATATGCTTTGACTTTAATCGCAGAATCAATGGTTAGAGCATGAAAGCATTTTAAAAACTAATTTTATGGTTGAAAGATAAAAATATGCAAGGTTTATTAATATCGATATCATAGTTAACATAAATACATGTATAATATTCATTCATGCGTTTAATTATGAGTTAATTCACTCTGAATCTATCCAGCATCATATAGACATCTATCGGTCAAAAGCACATTAAATTGCCGTAGACTTTAAATTGCCATCTCTTGGTATAATAGAACCACGTATATTTTTAAAGTAAGTTACATTAAATTCTGTCATGCTTGACTTGGGTGTTTACTATAAGATAATCGGAATTTTGCATCATAATAGACACTAACTTAAAAAAAAATTTCTAACCAAAATTTATGACGGTTTACATCAAGTTTCATGTATAATCTTAACAAATTCTATGAGGATGACAAATAAAACGAATTTTATGTTCTTATCGTTGCAATAACCTGGATTTACATTTTCTGAGAATCTTATGTAATGTAAGTTTAAAATAGCGAAATATATCTGCAAAATGTCACCCCTGTTACAGTAACTGTTCAGCAATAACCATATATTTTTCTTATCCCCATACAGGTATTGCAGAACATTCTTATTGCTACAAGGAAGGGCATCAAAGGAAAGCCTCTACAAATGGTAGGATAAACAATTACTAAACATTTACTTTATATGACACTATAAGGTTTATTCTGTTAATTTTTTTAATTCCTCAAACCCTTCCTCTAAAATACTAACTAAATAGTTTCACATAAAGTGCATAAGGTTGCAACAAAAAATATAACACTAAATCATATGCCCAATATCTGTTCTTCCTTTAAGTGATAGAAATTATATTGCATATGGTAGGGAATGCTTCATTTGAATTTGTATTTGAAAAAATCTTCCAGACACTGATAAATTTAGAATCCTAAAATCCTCACATCATGGTACCAATGTTCTATAACCAATCAGGATGATTTTTCCACGTAAATTAAAATCCTACTAAAATTTTTACATACCCTGCCACATGCAGCATAGTTTTTTCTTAAGATCCAATAGCAGCATGGAATGCTTAATGACTCAGATTGACTCAGACTTTTAGATTGTTTTTGTCATTAGACTTTATTTAAATGTTTCTTTCTTTTCATTTATTTTAACCCTTGCATTCCTACATCATTTAATCTTACTGCATTGATTTCCTAGTTTCTAGATAGAAGTGGATGAAATATGAATTTCTGTGTTTGATTTTCTAAATTGTCTTCTCTTGATACTTTGTGCTATACCCAATTGATAAGCCTCATTTGTGCATATTACAACTTTTAATGTGGTAGAATTTTGATTGCGTTCATATTGATGATGGTACCCTCTTTCTTTGCATGTGGTAGGAGATGCTTAATTTAAAGTTATATTTATGTCCCTTTCCTAAAACTAATGATTAAATTAGAAAAGGTATTAGGATCAAGAGTCCTTCGTCTCGCAACTAGCGTCCCGTGAATAGCGTCTTTGGTATAGCGTATAGTATATGAAATTTACTGTTTGGGATGTATACTCTTGCATGTAGTCTCACGACTAGCGTCACGCCACAAGCGTCTTAAGTCAAGCACCTAGACGCAACACGTTCAAAGCGCGGGGGGTCTGGTATATTTTGGTCTGGTGTAACGTAACGCGTCTCAAGATTACAAATAGCAATTAACATCTCACTTGAAGCATATAGCGTTCTGGCACTTTGCGTCTCTAGTGTAGCTTCCCGCGTTAAGCGCCTTTCGTCACGTGTCTAACGTTTACCGATGCTCTATCCGCTTACCGCGTCTAGCGTATAGCTTCAACGATCTAGTGTGTAGAGTCTCGCTTGTTTAACATCGCGTATAGCATGTGGTTATTCGCGTCTAGCCTCGCATTCACCGTCAGGCGTCTATCGTGTCGCATTTAGCATCCCGCGACTATCATCTAGCGTCTAGCGTTCTGCGTGAGTTTATCATCTAGGGTCTTACGTCCTGCGGATCGCTACTAGCGCCTCGTGGCTCCCCTCTCTAGTATACAGTATAGCATATGTAATTTATTATTTGGCAGGTATACTCTTGCATGTAGTGGCTCACGCCTAGCGTCTCGTCACAAGCGACTTAATTCAAGCACCTAGACGCAACACGTTTAAAGCGATGCACGTCAGGTATATTTTTTGTAACGTAACGCGTCTCGAGTTTAACGTCTAGCAAATAATATCTCACGTGGAGCAAATATCGTTCACCGCTTGCTACACTTCGCGTCTACTGTCTTTTTACGTCAAATGCCTCTCGTAAACCGTGTCGCGATTACCGTCTGTCTCATAGCATCTCAAGGCTAGCGTCTCGAATCTACCGACCTGCGTCTGACAATCCGTGTCTATCTTCTACCGTCTAGCGCAGAGCATTCCGTTTATCGCTTCTAGCGTATGATTTCTAACATAAAGTTGCGGGCGTCTCGTAGTTTTTATCACCCGTATAGCATATAGTCCCGTATCCTGCGTCTCCTGCGTAGTGTCTCACGTCTAGAGGCTCACGTAAACCGTGTCGCGAATAACGTCTGTTACCTAGCATCTCTAGGCTAATGTCTCAAATCTACCGACCTGCGTCTGACATTCCGTGTCTATCTTCTACGACTAGCGCCGAGCATTACTTGTATCGCGTCTAGCTTATGGCTTTTATGGTATAGTTTTGAGCATCTCGCGGATTTGACCACGCGTTTAGCATCTAATGGCTCGCGTCTAACGTTTTGGGTATAACGTCTGGCGTCGAACGGCGTCTAGCATCTAGGGACCCGAATTTCGCGTAGGGAATAGTATTGCCCTAATAGGTTACAAGACAATGGGAAATTAATTACTTTCAGCAAAGTATATGCATCTATAGATCTGGTTGAACCAAACTCAAATTCCCTTAGATTATCCATTGGGGTATTAAGAATTTGTAGGAACCAGTCAACCATCAGGACTGCCTATGGAGTTGGGAGTTTCCTTTGGACATGTATTTAGCTAAATACCATTTCCTATGTCTGCATGTAGTAGAGGATTAACTTTTGGACAACACACTCTTCCCTTGCTTTGAATATAGTCACGGGGTGTAATTACAAATCCCAAATATTAAGTGTACATTGATTAACTTATTCCATGCATATGCTTCTACCGCGTTCGAATAACTTAGAAGTCTGCATACAGAAATACTTATGTCCCTTTTACTTTTGCATCTCAAGTCCATAATTACCCTAAAGGAAGTAGCTCGTAACTTGTTTTACTTGTGGGTCTTCAACTACTTCGCAGATACTGAAAAGAGTAAATATCATTATTGTTTAACGTCTGGCGTCCGACGCATACCGTGTTGCGACTAGCTAGAGGCGCTTTGCTACACTTTGCGCCTCTAGCGTAGCATCTCGCGTTAAGCGCCTTTCGTCTCGTGTCTTACGTTTACCGATGCTCTTTCGACTTATCGCGTCTAGCGTATAGCTTCAACGATCTAGTGTGTAGAGTCTCGCGCGTTTAACTTCACGTATAGCATGTAGTTAATCACGTCTAGGGTCGTATTCACCGTCATGCGTCTATCGTGTCGCATTTAGCATCCCGCGCGTATCATCTAGCGTCCTGCGTGTCGCAACTAGCGCCTCGTGGCTAGCGTCTCTGGTATACCGTATAGAATATGTCATTATTTGTTTGGCATGTATACTCTTGCGTGTAGTGTCACACGACTAGCGTCACGGCACAAGCGTCTTAAGTCCAGCACCTAGACGGAACACGTTCAAAGTGCNAATACTTCAAAGCAAATTATCTGTCACGGCAGTGCTGAACATTTACATACACATTTTAATGAATGACAGATTTGAGCGTGCCATTTATAAATAATTCAAAGTTTTACGAGGATTTCCTATTACCCATTTTATTCCTTTTTGAAATTTGTCTGACTTAGGAATTGACTTCTGATAGTAAATCCTTTATTCAAAGTAAATTCAGGTGACATTTTAAGGGGTAATTATGCAGATATTTTTCTATGTAGGAGAATAATGTCACAGGCCGGGCCTCCTTCGATTTTTTAAAAGGGGTAACTCGTTTCAATTGCCTGTTGTAATGAATCGTGACTTCCCGATTCTGTAACTTCCTTAATTACTGTGAAGGTGCAAATAACCTCACAGATCAACTGTTTAGAATCCGAATCTCCCCATAATTTGTTTTTGATGAAATCTCGAAAGCGTAGCTAAACTTATCCTTTTACGTTGCTTCGAAAACCTGTGCCTCTTTAACGTATATGTCCCTTTCATTTATCAACTTGTGATAATTAAACGTCACAAACTATGTGGATGCAGACTAACAAGTCGAGTTCAACGAATGAATCCAAAGTTATCTTAGAATATTAGAAATTGGAATAATTTAAATTGATTTTTCAGTAGGAGTTCTCCAAACTAAATGTTTTCGTCAAGTAATTAAAACGTCAGTAATAATGGGAAATCAATTTGCCTAGAGGAATTTGTTATAATGTTACTCGAAACACGTAAATTTCCCCATAAATGGCAGTTTGGTATATCCTTTTCGTATCCTGTACTACATGCATGCATAGGCTCCGGGAGTAGGAATTAATGGGTGGATTAAGGATTGAATTTATGCAGGGATTCTAAAAATAATGTGGTTTTTGGATGAGTTATATGTTTAAATTACAGTAAAATCCGTTTAAGATGCTTCCGCTTAAGACGCGATATTTGTCCCGGTCCCTACCAAACGAATTACATGGTAAAAATACTGCTTGAAATGTTCTGCTTCCCGCTCAAGTCGCGAATTTTTCCCGTCCCCAGATGCGCTACAACCCGCTTTAACCGAATGCGCGCCTCCTCTGATAGACCAATTTTTCACGTTATCTGTATATCCGTTACCTATCTCAGCTGTCATCTCTCATGTCCGTTGTCTACGGCGGTTCCTATTGACCCTGATGTAACCGATTAACTTATTTCCGGAGAAGTAAAGAAGAAATGACGAAAATATTCAATCCATCTATGGATTCAATCAACAATCAACGCGTTGTTGTTACTCATTTGTTGCATAAAGTACGTAAATTTTTCTCGCATGTAAACCGATCAAACAGTACAATTCACAGTATCAGGCTAGGTGTTGCGGAAATCCATCGGGAAAGAAATAAATGAACTGTAGGTTTAATGATAAAGTACCATTCTTTTCCTATTTTCCGTGATGAAATGGAAATTGTAACTAAGTAACTAACTAAGACGTTCACTTTGTGCGACAAGCAGACCGTTCTTTAAAAATAATAATTAAGGTGACGATCATTACATCACCCGGTTTTAACGTTATTCCGCTTAAGAGGCGATTTTCGCATGGTCCCCCGGAAAACGTCCGAAGCGGGTTTTACTGTAATACGGTATTTTTTCTGTAACCTAAAGTAGCATTTGATGTAAAAATAATTTATAATTGTCAGGATTCTTTATTGGCCAATTATCTAAGATCCTCTCCTAATTCCATAGGCTGTCTTTCAAAGCATAACGTAGGGTAAGCAAGAGCGTAGAGTAACTGAGGGATGGGTATATGGCTCGCGTTTAGTGTCTCGACTCTAACTTCTAAAGTCAAGCGTTTAGCGACTCGCGTGTAGGGTCTAGCGTCTGCCATTCAGCATCTCAGATCTAGCGTTTCTTGCCTAGCGTTTAACGCTTCTCATATGACGTCTAGCGTTTGGCATATAGCATCCTGCGTGTAGCGAATCGCGTCTTTCAAATCGCGTATAGGGTCTAGTGGCTAAAAAATAGAATCGGAGTTCTAACGTTTAGTTTGTAATAGCAATAGTCTAGAGAATCGGGTTTTGCGTCTAGCGATTGGCGTGTTGCGTTTTTTCCGCCTATCGTCTAGCATCCAGCGTTTAGCCTCTCGCATTAGGCGTCTTGCGTCTATCGCCTCGTGCGTAGCGTCTAGCATCTAGCGTTCGTCAGGTCGCGCCTAATGCCTACTATCTTTTTAACTACCGTACATGTCCTTTCGCATTGGGACTAGCGTCTCGATTTCATCGTCTCCCGTCTAGTTTCTAGCGTATAGCGTTTCTTATATCGCGTCTATTACGCCAGATGCTAGAATGCGTTAGGATAATCGTCTCGTGTCTCTACTTACGCGTACTCAATCTACCGTCTCTCGTCTAGCATGTACTAACTTTCTATCTAGCGTCTAGGACCTAGCGCGTTGGCTCTACCGTAGTGCATTTTTGCCTCCGGTGTAGTATTTTACGTCCAGCGTCTCACGTCTGGCGTCTGACGCATACCGTGTTGCGACTAGCTAGAGGCGCTTTGCGCCTCTATCGTAGCGTCGCGCATTGAGCGGCCTTTGTCTGGTGTCTTACGTTTACCGATGCTCTTTCGACTTATCGCGTCTAGCGTATGGCTTCAACGATCTAGTGTGTAGAGTCTCGCCTGTTTAACTTTGCGTATAGCATGTAGTTAATCACGTCTAGGCTCGCATTCACCGTCATGCGTTTATCGTGTCGCATTTAGCATCCCTCGTGTATCATCTAGCGTCCTGCGTGTCGAAACTAGCGCCTCGTGGCTAGCGTCTCTGGTGTACTGTATAGAATATGTCGTTTACAATATATGCAATCAATCAAGAATCAGCGCGTTTTTCTCATTTGTTGCATTAAGTACGTTAATTTTCTCTCGTGTAAACCGATCAAAGAGAAAAATTCTTAGTGTCTGGCGAGGTGTTTCCTTCCATCCAAAAATCTTGGAAGATACAATCTAACAGTAAGAATAATGAAAAAGTACCATTCTATTCCTTTCTGCCGTGATTATTCTAGCGACTCGGGTCTTGCCTCTATCGTCTTCCGTTTTATTTCTTGCGTTTGGCGCCTATGGTCTCGCATCCAGCGTTTAGCCTCTCGGATTTAGTTTCTTGCGTTTATCGTTTCGTGCATAGCGTCTAGCATCATGATTTCGCCGCTCGCGTCTAACGTCTTTCTTCTTTTTAACTATGGTCTATGTCGTAGCGCGGCTATGCCTCGAAACTCCTAATGAGACGTTTATCATGAGAGATTTTTAATTGAATGGAGATCTGTGTTTGATTATCGGTAATTTTAGGTTCAATTATAGGCTTTCGGTGCCCGATATGCAGAGTACACCTCACACTTCAGAGCACGTCTTAACCTGAGGAAGACAAGAATGGTGGGGAGGTGGAGAGACAGTTATCACCCTGCTCGGAATCACCTGGAAGCACCAACGGCCGCGGTTCGGATAGGGTAGTCCTGGAGGAGGAAGATGTAGGGAGCCATCCGCTGTTGGGAACCCAGGCTGTCCTTGATGTTGCTGAGAGAATGGGTTTGTGTCATGAACCAATTCGTGGCACCCAGAGTGTGGTATGTATGACGCTCCAGACCTACGATCCGTCTTCAGGGCGTTTGAACGAGGCGCAGAGGATGATCGTGGACTCCGTGTGGGTGGGGAGGACACACGCGGTCAAGCCCACAACCTTGTCGGCCCCATTTTGAAAGGGGCGACTGGTGCTTGTGGATCTGAGAAATAATATCTCGGCCTTTGTTTGATGTGGCTCACACATGAGGGATAGCAAGGCCTTAATCGTAAGATTTGGGTGATAGGACATGCTTGCCAATGATGTGCTAGCTATAGGCAAGCTTGAACAGCGGGCGCCTAGGATTACTCCTAAACCTCTCCTAGGTTTGGAAGTAAACGGGGAATGGATCGAAGACCCTGCGCTTCTCAAAAAGCATATCAGATTCCTTTAGCGAGTATGTATGACCCACCAACCTTGCCCCATCGCCCTGGTTAAGCCGCCGACATCCTTGCTATCCTCGACAAGCTTTGCGAGAAGAGGACCCTGGTGGAACCTATCGTAGGAGAGGAACTCGTGGAAGCTTTGCGATCCCTACATAAATATTAATCCCCCGGGCTGATAACAACTGATTTTTCCCTTACTTTCTGGGACGTCCTCCGGTTCCCCTTTCACAAAATGGTCCAAAAGAACTTTGAGGAAGGTAAACTCCCCAGGACCAAAGTAACGGCAGTTCTCTCCCTCATGTCTAAGGAGGAAGATGACGCCCAAATAGAAAACTGGAGACCGATATCATTAGCGAATACTGCCTATAAAATCATCGCAAAAGTTCTCTCAAACGGACTGCGTAGAGTTATTTCCGCGCTAGTCTCAAAATACCAAAGCTACTGCATGCCAGGTTGGATCATTTTTGATCCGATAGCCACCACCTCGTTCCTCGTTTACCTGGGCAACGAGAATTACAAACCCCTGGCAATTGTGACTCTTGATTGTATGTCAGCCATGGGTTATGGGGAGACCTACCTGAAAATGATCAGCTCATTATATAGAGGGGCGTTGAGCATGGTGAGGGTGGCTAATTCGCTCACGGCCCCCATAAAATTCAAGCCTACTATATGCGCTAGCCTTCGAGCCCCTCATTAGACTCCTCAAGAGAACTCTCAGAGGGATCTCTCTGCCAGGCAGTCAAACACGTTTAACCTGCACCGCTTACGCGGACGACGTCAGAGTCTTCCTGGAGGACGAAGAAGATTTCGAGAGAATCCTCTCAGCCTTCCAGGCATACGCTAACAGGAGCGGTGCCCTACTGAACACCCGCAAATGTCGCGGTCTCTGGGTGGGTTAGTTGATTTCAAGAAAGGATACCCCCCTAAAATTCCAATGATCATCGGAAGGGGGCCGATACATTTGGATATTAATTTCTAATGATAAAGAGAGAGAGAGAGCCATCGTTGAATTCGAACTCTTGTCAAAAACACGCAATGCACACATTAGATGGGGAAAGAGATGTGGCTCCATGTCACCCATGGGAAGGGTTTTAACTATTAATACTTTTATCGCCCCATAACTATGGCACATTTTACTCCAAGCCAAACCACAATACACACTATCCAAAGGCAGTTCGTTGATTTTATCTGGAGAGAAGGCAAACATTGGGTTAAAGCAAGTACATTGACAGTGCCAGTGAGGTCTTGGCCTGATGGACATCAAAGCCAAAGTTGCGGCCGTCAGAATTTTAACCATTCAAAGATTTTATTGGGATCTTTTAATGAACCTTGAAAGATGAAAAAATGGACACGTGCCATTTTGCAAAATCTTAAATTTAAATTTAGCAAACTACGACATTACATCACTAATAGCGAACATATACAGGGAGGTCACATCCGTACTCTGAAAGAAAAAGGTAAGCGTTGATTACACGCAAGCCTGGAGTTCGTCCCTGAGGAAGAGAATCACCCTTGGGAGGCAATTTGCTCAAGCAACAGGTTCCTAAGATTCTCGGAAGTGGAGGGTAATTTTCGACGCTGGCACAAGGGCGTTCAATGTCAGGTGTCCGCTTTTTCAGATTCGGCTAGAGATATCACCAAGTTTCTCATGATGATGAGATGGTCATTACTAGTTATTTCGCTTAATGTTATTATCTATTTATGTATTCATTTGTTAATTTATTTATTGTTTTAGCTAATTATTTGCATTCATGACCGACCACTCATGCACATGCATGCTATGTCATTTGGTTGTCGAACGTGTGTAGACTGGGTCAATCCGGATTTTGTAAGGCATAGAACAGACGACCGCGTACAGGAGACTATGCAGGGTAATGTTCTTGGCTGGCCTCACTTGAGATGGGGATTTGTTTCCAGATTGGAGGATGGCGGTGAGGGTGGTATGCAAGGTGACCTTGGCCGGGTCTGGGAAGTGCTTATAGGGGTGTTTCGGAGGTGGCTTCGAACTGCTCTAGACAGTGTTTCTGAGGATGTCGGGACAGGGGCCTCTACCTGGTCAGGATGGCTATGGTGCGGATGTCAAGATTTGATCTGGAAGTTTCATGGAAAAGCAATGCACTATGAACGACCTATGATAGCCGTCATGTAACGAAGGTTATTGAATACCCCTTACCCATGCGCGGATACGCGCAGCAACACGCATATACGAGCACCAACACGCGCACATGCACGCAGACACGAGAACCGACACTGGCACCATAACGCGCACCAACACCTGCACCCATACGCGCAGCCATTCGGAGAAACTCGCTCACATACGAATACGAGCACCAACAAGCGCACCCCCTCACCAATCCTCGGACATGCGCACCAAAACGCGCAGCCATTCGTGCACACGTGCTGCCACTCGCGCACCCACACGCGGACAGGAGCACCAATGCCCGTACACCAAAAGACGCACCCACATCCGCACCCAATCGAGCACACACGCACTCGCATGCAGACAGGATCACCAGCATGCGCACCCACTCGCACACACGCACCGCAACTAGTACCATCACTTGCTCCCAAACATGCACTTACACGCGCAACCACACCAGCACCCAAATCGCCCACAGAAGCAGCAAGAGGCTCACCAACAGGCGCAGCCACACCCGAACCAATACGCGCAGCCACATGCGGACACGCGCTCTCACTTTCTGACACGCTAACCCACTCGTGGATCTGAGTACCAACACGCATACCAACACGAGCAGTAACATCCGCACCCACTGGTGCACACGCGCACTCACATGAGGACACGAACACCAACACGTGCACAAACAACTGCACCCAATCACGAACACGCGCGCACACACGCACGCATTCGAACCCCTCGTTAGGAAAAAGAAATCCGCCCTGCTGGTTGCGAGGCTTCCGGGGGAAGACGACTCTCGACGTGCGCATACGCGGGCGATTTCATACTTTTCGTAAGTGAGGACGGTGACTTCTTGCGAACACTCCCGGCGTACGAAGAATAAGCCTCCCGCTCGGGTGCAAAAATAAATCTCGAGAAATCGTACAGACTATGGGTGGGGGCATGGAGATCGATGACAGACCGTCCCCTAGGAATCGGATGGGAAACGAACTTCGGAAAGTACCTCGACAGACCGATTTCCAACGATCCGGCGATGGAGACGCGCATCCTGGAGGATGACCTGCTCGAGAAGATCCAGACGACAATCAGGAACTGGAATCCCAGGATCGCCCCCATGTCTCTCGTTGGCACGGTCCGCGCGGTCAATCAGTTCATCGCACCGAAGATGTGGCATACCCTGCAAACGTACGCACCAACGCCGTCGTTTTTAGATAGGACGCAGAGGACCCTGCTCGACTTCGTGTGGATGCACAGGAGACATTGGGTCAATAGGGAGGTCGTCTTGACGCCGGTCCGAGAGGGTGGCTTGGGTCTGATTGATGTCTGCCTGAAGGTCATTGGGTTCAGATTCCACAGAGTCCAGAGGGCCGAGGACGACTCCGCGCCATGGAAGGTCCTAGCCAGGGAGATTCTGCAGCGTGGAGGGAGAGATTGGAAGCGCGTTCTCACTCGTGGGAGACGCTAGGGCCTCCGCGACGGCTACTATGCATCCATCGTCAGCGCATGGAAGGTGTTGAAACCCGTCTCGACCGAAGCCAACGATTCCCTATTCACTCCTTCGCATCGCGTGGATAGCAAATGGTTATGCAAGTCTCTCCCACTTCCTCTTCTCAAGAGCATCATATACGTGGTGTATAAATCGACGCACCGAAGGTGGCCATGCACGTGCATGCCGGATGGCTACGAGGTCGATTTGCGGGCCCTTCGGACAGCCCTGACTGTTGCACGGGATGCTGACGCTGCATGGGATCTCGCTCACGGGGCATGGCCAGACTGCATCTTCCTGTCGAGGTCCGGGCTCAGGGAGGGTGATGATTGCCCATGGTGCGAGGGCATCACAGGCACATATACACAGCTCGCATATGAGGTGAGAATACGTGCCCTTGCATACAAGGAATCAGAAAAAGGTTTTGTATGAAAAATGCAGTCTGTCCTAAGCTGACCAAAGCCATGTCAGAGATAGAGATTACCTTATCAGGGTGACCTCGCCAAGATGCTGTGAAGATAACAGATGCTATATACTGAACCTGCGCTAGGCAGATGCTCATGCAAAGTAAGACAATCTTGTGCCCAGCAGGATGGTGGAACCCAGAACAAGAAAGACAGAAAAGGAAGGTCATGAAAGCTCGAAGATGAGCCAGAGTCATGATGATTGCAGAGAACAGAACAGCTGCAGGTAACCAGTTATGAATATACAAGCGCCTAATAAGGCACAGTAAGGATCAGACTTGGATGAAATTTGTAGAGAAGGAGATCCTGCAGGACCCCTGGTCCATAGCATACAAGATTTTGGCAGGGAAGCTTAAATTGCCTGGGACCTTCTATACCCTGATGAGAGAGGTTGAGTTCATTACAAAGGACTGGATGGAAACGCATGAGCAGCTCCTCAGTACCTTTTTTCTGGAACCAACAAGGAACCTTGCACACCTGGTGGTGTACCACAGTCAGAGACCCTGCCCCACCTATCACTGGTGCCAAATTAGAGACAGCCACTGCAAGCTTCAAGAGCAACCAGGCCCCCTGACCAGACTGTCTGAATGCTGAAATTTTGGGTGCAGTAATGCCCCCGTTGAAAGAAATTCTGAGTAAGCATTTTACAGAGTCTTAACAATGGACTCTTCCCAAAGAGCCTCAAAAAGAGTGAGGTCTGATTAATTTACAAAGGTAAAGGAAAGGACCCTAAATTAGCTGGTTTATACAGACCCATCTGCCTCCTTAACACCCAAAAGTTTTTTTGTAATCAATGAAAATTGCAATGTTGTTGCTATAGTTGTGATTTTTGTTTAGTGCAGTACGAATATTCTCTGATAAATTTTCAAGTAACTGTATGGTATTACTGTTAGGTAAGAAACTGAATTGTGACTTAGCTATGATATTTTTTTGGGATAAGAAAGTTAAAAGGTGGTTATAATTATAGTTTTCAATTATTTTATCTATGGATGGTAATATGGCAATAGCTCTATTGTTAGAGGGGTCTGTATGTTTTCCTGATTTATAGATAGGGCAAATTGTGACTGTTTTTAATTTATTATCCATTTTGCCTAATTCTATACTGCTATTTATTAATTTTGATATCAAGTCAATCAGAGTGGGACTATGCTTTAAGTGTGTAAGTCTGATGTTATCTATCCCAGGAGATTTTTTTGAAAAACTTTGTATTTTATTAATAACATCAGTTTGGGTAATATTTGGTATAATTATTGTATCTGGTATTGATATTTGGAGAGGAGGGAGAAGCATTTTATTACAATTAGAGAGAGAGACTCAACAGATTTGGTGAAATGATAAGAAAATTCATCAATAATTTGATTAATGTATGATATATGAGTACTAGAGTAGTGTTTTGTGATGGAGGAATCAGGATTATTATTATAATATTTACATTGTCTAATTCAGTTTACCATTTGCCAGGTTATTTTCATGTTGTGTTGATTTTTTTCCAGTTCTTTTTTGTAGAAATTATTTTTTACTTTTTTGATCATGGCTGCGATTTTGTTTCTAATGATTTTATTTGAGTTCTCTTTGTTTTCATCTCTTGGACTGTCCTTAAGTTGCTGAAATAGTATATCCCTTATTTTTATTTGTTTAATTATATTATTGTTCATCCATGTTTTTAGAGGCATGGTTATTTTTTTGGTATAGGTAAATTTGCTCTTTTATAGACGTTCAGAGTTTTGCTTATTTCTGTATACAGTTCTTCTTGATTTACATGTTTGTTTAATGTTACTCAATTAGTTTGTGTTATGAGTTTCTTGATCTTTGTATTGTTAAGAAAATTTTTCTGTTTATTTACTTGTGGATACAAAGGTTTTTGTTTTAAAAATTATTGCAGAGGCCTTTTATGTTTAGAATCTGGCAAATATATGATCAACACAGGTTTGGAATGACTTACTTTGTTTAATCTCCTCTCTTGTGGTGTTATCAATACATTGCAGGAAACCATGCATAGTTAAAATATTTTTGTAGGAGGAAACATAATTATTTGCATTATTGAGGGTGTTTATGTTGATGTCTCCCATTAGAAGGATGTTTGAAGATTTGTTTTTTCCTATAAATTTGTCCAGATGTTCAATGAAGATCATTTTACTTTTCATTCATATTCTTCAATAATTGCTCCTAAGTATTTATAATAGTAGACCTGCTCTAGCTGCTCACATCTATAATTCATCTTGTCAAGGTTTAATGGAGACATGAATGTCTATGTATTTTTACATTTACTTTTTGTTTCTTTTCAAATCTTTTTCAGCAAAGGCTGCAACTCATCCGAAAATCAAAACTAAACTCAAAAAATGTATGTAAAGCAGTAAATACGTTTGCAACCCCAATTCTCACATACTCATTTGGAGTTATCAAATGGACAAAAACCGATCTTGAGAATGTAGAGATCCTAACGAGATCTCAATTCACTAAATTTTGAAAACTGCATCCAAATTCCTGTAAAGAATGAATGACAATAGTAAGGAGAGAAGGAGGAAGAGGTCTAATAAACATACTGCATGAAAAACATGATACTAGCACTACATGAAAAACAAATAAGAAACTTTCTTGATACCAATATGCATTCTATATGACTTGAACTTAGGTTCAGTTACATGAAGAAGGAACACCANACTACAGTAAAAATATCATTTATATATATTATAAATAATAAAGGTCTTAGCACAGAACCCTGAGGTACATCACTTGAAATATGGTAACTTTCACTATGAGAGTTTTTTAATTTGACTATAAGTTTTCTATTCTGTAGGTAACTAGAAAACTATTTGTACATCATTCCATGGATCCTTATATTGTATAATTTTAGCAGAAGTATATCAGTGTTGATGACATCAAAAGCCTTATGGAAGTCAAGATATCCAACTATGACATTATTGTTGTAATTTAGGTTTTCCTTTAAAAGTTTTGTAAAAGCACTCAAGAATGTTTCTAGTTCCCTTGTTTGGTATGTGCCATACTGCTGTGTGATATGTGGTTATATTTTTTAGCATAATTCATAAGAGATTTTGCCACATATTTCTCCATTACTTTGTCAATGACAGGTAGGATGGAAATTGGTCTATAGTTATTATAGTCTTGCATTATTTTGCTCTTGGGAATCGGTTCTATATACGATTGCAAGCTTTAAGCCATCTGGAACAAGTCCTTTCTTTAAGCTACTGTTGAGAAGTTTTGTTACCAGTTCTTGTAACACAACATGATTTCTGACATCTTTGGTTTTTATCATGTCATGACCTGGTGCTTTATTATATTCTCTTAGATAACTCTTCTCTATTATATAACTCTTCTCTATTATATAACTCTTTTATGATTTTATGAATGTCATTGAGAGAAGCTTCAGGTATAAATAAACATGCTGTTGTGAGTTCTTTGCATTGCAGTATGTTTGTCCCAGAACATTGTACTACATTTAGGTTGTAGCTTTTGAATGTCTTCAATGAAGACTTTGCTAAACCTTTGGCAAATTTGATGTATGTCTTCATGAAGTCCAAGATTTTTAATGATTTTATCATCTTTGGTTGCAGTACACCCCCTTCCAGTCAATTTGTTAATTTCTCTCCACATGCTTTTGCCATCTTTTATTTCACTGAATAATTTGTTATAATATTTGCTTTTAGTTTTTTAAATTTCTTTAGTGGTTTTATTTCTTAATTCTGTATAAGGTTTTCTGTACTCCTTATTGGTAGGGCAATTTTTCATCTTCCTAAATGCAGAATCCCCCTCTTTAATAAGGTCCATGACATTGTTGGTAATCCATTCCTTCCATTCCTTACTTCCATTCCTTTTTGGTTTCAAAAATTTTTTACTGTTGACTCTTCATACATTTTCTTCATGATCTTACGAATTTTATTGTAGATAATACTAGGATTATTTTCAGTTAGTATTTCTTCCCAATTATGCTCTTGAATTTTCCTATTTATTTTAGATTCATCCGTATAGATAATGATAGTTTCTTCTTTATTACCACTTAGCTGTTTTTTATTCTTGTCAAAGATCTTAACACCAACTATGCAATGATCTGATAATTTTGATTTTACAACCAGTCCTTCCAATTTATGGAGTGTTGATCAAACATAAATATGGTCAATACAGTGCCATTTCCGCAGTTTCAAAGAAAATTATAAACTAAAAATATACCTTAAATGTGTAAGGTTTACTGCGTAAGTGTTTCAAATATTGTGAAAATATGAGTATTTTAAGTGGGTGAAAAAAATAAAGGCTGGTGGACCTCTTCGCAATATTTACCCAAATTTAAATATTTTAATAATCAAATCATCTCTCCTTAACTTCAATATTCCCTTTTTCTTATTTTTTAATTACTCTATCCTCTTCATCAAGGAAATGTTTTCTTTTTCTATAAAAGTTGATTACCCTCTATTGTCCTACTTGTTTAAAACAGGTATCACTTTGTTTAAAAAATCCACAAAATATTATTTCTAGGTTTTTAAAGGAAAGGTATTTAAAACTGTTTTTAAAAATGAAATGCAGTCAAATTTTTTAAATTCTTTATTACTTGATTTTTTAAATCGCAATTTGGTTTCAGGAAAAATTATGCTGTTAATTTACTAATTTTAATCAAATTATAAGGTATATACATAAATCTATTAAACTATTACATTTTTCTATCAATTAATTTAAACTTAAGTGGATCCACTGGTTTGTTGAGAAATTTGCAGGTGTATTTCATATCTCCATAATTGTATTCTACTTTGAAATTCCTGATCATCTGAAATGAACAAAAGAAAATATTAATCATGATGCTGAACTTTATCCATTTCTGATTTTAGTCATTCGATATTATTTTAAGATTTCGAACTGTTTTATGTGGTTTTTATGTGTGATTTATGAAAATTATTTTCCAGAATCGCATGTATACTAGGAATCTGTTCACTCCAACTCAAAATACATCTGTTTTATAACAAATCTAGGAAAAAATTAGAACGCACTGATAGCTTTAGTTAGATTTTAAAGTAATAAGAGAAAGTAAATCTTTGGTAAGGATAGAGCAGAATTGAATGAAAGAGGGAATGTAAAAGTGGAATTGTATGATTTTGATCAGTTAATCATTTTCATTATTTCTTCTCTTTGCTGACTAGAGATCTCTGGTATTGCAATTTCATAATTTATTCTGATGGATATTGAATTAAATTTCGTCTTTGGTTAAAGAGCTCATCTTGTCATAATAGATATCTAAAGACCTACAGTTTTTCTTGAATACCTTTGGATATCTATTCAAGGATTTGGTGTTTGGTTGAATAATATGTGACTTTTTGCAAGTGTCAGATGAATGGATTAGGTATATTCAATTATAATATTAACATATTCAGGTGTAAACTGTTAGAAATTCTCCATGATGACACAAAAATAACATACATGGTGAGCACCACAAAACTATTTTTTTCTTGTGCACTAACATCATCAGGTGATAAGGAGAGATTATAGTGTAACTAAACCAGTTGTGCATATGAATAAAAATATTTTGTGGAGCTCACCAAGTGTTTTCATTATGATGTTTTAATGAACAGATTGCTATTTTTTTTATTTATTAGATTCCNAGTGGGGTCTTGTTGACCCAGTATCACTATTAGTGAGGAAGCTACTGGAAGAAAAGGTAGTAATTCCACCTGAGTCTAGGCCATTGATCATGAGAGATTTAGGTAATGTGGAATCGCAAAATGGATGTACTGTTCTTATATACTCACCTAATCTTCCATTCTGTACACCAATTAGCTAAGTGTTTCCTCAATAGACAGTTACTAAGTAGCTCCAATGTAATTGATATTTTTATCGTCCATTATTAGAATAAGCCTTAATGATAGTTGAATACATAATTACTAATTAAGCGAGTTTAATTTAAAAATATTTTTTTCTGTTACAAAGATGACCTCTAATGTCAATTCTCAAAAGAGAAGCAAGCGAAAATCTCAATAGTAAGACTTGAGACTTTCCTGGTGAACTATCTGCTGAGTCCTCTCGGGATACTTGGATGTCTTTGCAGCCATCTTCAGGATGAGTTATTATACTCACTCACCCTGAGGATGGCTGCTGTGTTCAAGGCTGAAATATCGGTATTGTACAAAATCACCTGGCTAATATCCTGAGAAGACTCCCTTCAGCAATTTAATAGTAAGTTAAAGAGGAGGAATATAATTGTATTTTGTAGTAAGAAGCAAATATTTTAGAAAAGAATATACAAAAATAATTTAGTTAGGGAAATTTACAGTAAAGGTAACTGTAAAATGCTGTAGGTTTCATTAAAAATGTGGAAATGCACTTATAAATGGAAATCAAATAACATTTATGTACTACATTGAATAATATTCCTGACATACTGTGAGTGAAACAAGATGATGTGGGAATAACTGATCAAATTTACACTCCAAAATAATTTAAAATTTCATGTTTGTAAATCCTCTAAATTAACCATTAGTGTATTTAGTCTCTTGTAGCTTTCATTTTGTAGATAGTGAAATTGACTTATTTTCTAATTTAGTTAATTTATTAACTTATTTCCATTAGAAGAAAATTAGCTTTTTCTAATTTCTAGGAAAAGAATGGCATAATTATTTCAAACCAGACATACCTTGGCTGCTAACACTGTAAGCTCAAGTTCTGAATATCGGCGTCCAATACACATCCTTGGGCCAAATCCAAATGGCAGAAAGACAAAAGGATTTGTCTCTCTGGATTTAGTATTGTCATAATCTTGTATAGATCCAACTAAGTTTGCACTAGCTTCAGGCCTATACTTGAGCCATCTCTCTGGTATGAAGAATTTTGCTTGGGGAAAATGTTCTTCCATTTGCCCAGCCAGAAAATGTTGCAATACAAGATTAACCTGAATTAGAAAATGAAAATTAGTAACTAATAAAGAATTAATTTAGACTATTAATGATAATAGAGAAGGCGACCTTTTCAGTTTCACTATTTAAATAAAGTATAATAATAATATATAATAATAAATATAATATAATAATAA
>KZ308282.1:690228-746180 GCA_000376725.2 Ladona fulva | reverse complement strand
AATAGATTTATAAAAGACATGAAGACAAATCAATAGAAATAAACAAAAAAGAACGAATAACAAAATAGAGTTATAAAAGACATGAAGACAAATCAATAGAAATGACCAGAAAAGAACGAATAGCAACACATTAACATAAAAAACCTGTATCTTACAAAATTATCAAATTTGGAAATGATTAGAAAATATACATAATTTCGCTTAGTAAAAAGCACGTAAAATATTCAGAGCAAACCTAAAGTTAATCAAAAACTGGCTAAAGCAATTTAAAAAGACACAAGAAGAAAATACAATAAAAATGATAGAATAAGGAAGATAAAACACATTAAAACAAAAAAGGGGGGAAAATAATAATCAGTAGAATGTCCCATTGCAGAGTCATAAAAGAACTAACTAACTGTCCTTATCTAAGAATCCCATAATCATGTCTTTTCTTTATTGAAGTTGTGAAGTATTCTATGAATTTTTATTCATTGTTAATCACTTAGTGAGGTATCATATATATTATCATTACACATTCTAATCATGTAATTGTGCTTTAAAATATTTTTATGCTTATATATGCAAACTACTACTGAAGGAGCTAAAAATGCCACATTGTCTTTTTACATTCTAATAGAATATCCAAATAAGCCAATTAAAGGTTTCTAATCTTTTAAATCAATTATGAAATCATTTTAAGTCTGATTTGTAAACTTCAAATCAAAATGAAACTTTGATGGTTCCTGATCAACTTAAAAGTCACAGAAAAACTATAGTTTGTATAATAGTTAACTATAGTTAAGATCAGGGAGAAGGTTTTACTTATATACTGTACAATCTATGCATCACTATACAAAATCAAATTGATGACGCTATATTTATTTAAAATTTGTGTGAAAAATAGCGACACGACTGGGACTCGAACCCAGGTCTCCCACTTTCCGGGCAGGTATTCTAACCACTGAACTACCGTGCCGCGTCCTTTATCCTTAAAATTTGTGTGATTGCTACAACTATTTGCTATTTTCTGTAGAAGGTGATAAAAATTTTGTTATGCTTTCAATTAATGGTTGTATTGATTTTTAATAAATTCTTTGTTAATGTCCTGTTATGTAGTTGACATAACCAGTTTATTATCTCAATAAGGAATACTTTTTTCCTGACTTATGGATAGCGCATGAAATGTATTAATGTAAATTGATATCCATGCATTATTTATTTCTTTAAAAAATATAATATTAATATAGTTTTATTGTTAAAAGTGCTTCAACAGCAATGGGCATTTTGCATGTAGGCTCCCACCAGGAATTGAACCCGAGACCGCTTTCACCAAAGTCGAACGCGTTGCCCACTTGGCTATCTGAGAGCCCAACATAATATTCTTACATTCTTTGGTATGCGGTAGTTTCCAATCACAGTCTCTTTGTGAGTTCCTCTCATTGTGCAAGCAAATATAGCAGCCATCCTGTAGTAAAAAAATGACATTAAAGTAACAGAAAACATAGATTTGTTATGAGTTTCATAATGAAATTACTTAGAAGCCTGTATTAATGTAATCTGAGCCAAGTGGGAAAAGTACCCTTGGGTTCAACTCCAAGTGGGGTCTTGTTGACCCAGTATCACTATTAGTGAGGAAGCTACTGGAAGAAAAGGTAGTAATTCCACCTGAGTCTAGGCCATTGATCATGAGAGATTTAGGTAATGTGGAATCGCAAAATGGATGTACTGTTCTTATATACTCACCTAATCTTCCATTCTGTACACCAATTAGCTAAGTGTTTCCTCAATAGACAGTTACTAAGTAGCTCCAATGTAATTGATATTTTTATCGTCCATTATTAGAATAAGCCTTAATGATAGTTGAATACATAATTACTAATTAAGCGAGTTTAATTTAAAAATATTTTTTTCTGTTACAAAGATGACCTCTAATGTCAATTCTCAAAAGAGAAGCAAGCGAAAATCTCAATAGTAAGACTTGAGACTTTCCTGGTGAACTATCTGCTGAGTCCTCTCGGGATACTTGGATGTCTTTGCAGCCATCTTCAGGATGAGTTATTATACTCACTCACCCTGAGGATGGCTGCTGTGTTCAAGGCTGAAATATCGGTATTGTACAAAATCACCTGGCTAATATCCTGAGAAGACTCCCTTCAGCAATTTAATAGTAAGTTAAAGAGGAGGAATATAATTGTATTTTGTAGTAAGAAGCAAATATTTTAGAAAAGAATATACAAAAATAATTTAGTTAGGGAAATTTACAGTAAAGGTAACTGTAAAATGCTGTAGGTTTCATTAAAAATGTGGAAATGCACTTATAAATGGAAATCAAATAACATTTATGTACTACATTGAATAATATTCCTGACATACTGTGAGTGAAACAAGATGATGTGGGAATAACTGATCAAATTTACACTCCAAAATAATTTAAAATTTCATGTTTGTAAATCCTCTAAATTAACCATTAGAGTGCCGGGGAGAGTGATCGCACTCTTCCCGTCTTTCCCCAAAAGTGTCAGGAGTGCTATCACACTCTTCAAGCTGTGTCATTATTAGATGCTATAATGCTGACACAATCAGCAAGCAATAAATATCAAAGATGAAAACAAATGTAATAAAGGCTTCCTCAAGTTTTTTAATATGTAATTTCAATTATTTGCAATTCATAATTTATTTTCCTAAACTACTGCAAAATCAGCTAAAATGCCTTGGTGATTTTAGCACAGTTCCTACGAAATTGGCTGGCACTCAAAGGGTTAAGAGCCTATGAGATCATTATTGTCTTGCTGAAGTCGAGATGCAAGTGTACTTAAATATAGAATATTGCACTACTTGTCCCTGAATCCATCAGTTACAGAACCTATTTGTTGTATTTAAAATTTTCTGTGTAAATTTATTATCTATTATAAAGGCCATCTCTTCATTAATAGTGGTATTGTTAAAAGAGTTTCGACAGCTAAGTTAATTTTGCACTGCTTCCACAATGGGGGAACATGTAGCCCACATGGCTATCTGGGAGCACACTTTTTATTCATTTTAGGCAATGAATTATCGATAAACATTTATGACCAATCAGATCATACAATATTTTTTATGCTTGATTTAATTGATCCTAATTCTTCATTTAACTTATTTCAGTAAAGTCCATGGTACAACATCCCTATGAGAGCCAAAGTCTTCACAAAAGATATTTGCAATGGATTGTCAGCACATTGACTACTGTCTTGGCTTTCCCAGACTACAAATGAACCAATACTTATTAATTCAGGTGGTTTTCTAACTTTTTTGTGATGTTGAGTCAACATCGTGGTCCCCACTTGGAATCAAACCTAGGACTGCTTCAGCAATGGCTAGCTGTTTGGCTAACCTGGGGCTAACTCATGCCGGTGTTAATAGTAAAAGTGTGGGTTTTTTAGATAGTTTTTCCCTGGAAAAAAGGTAAAGATGCTTACCTCATGCTTTCCTTTAGACAAGCTTTTAAATATTTCATGTCTTCTATTGCCTCAACTGGGAAGTCATCATTACAATTTGGCATGAATTTCAGTAATTCTTCATATAGATAATGTTGTTTTTCCTGATTTCTGGAAAGTTGATACAATAAACTAGCCACATTGTATGAAGTCTACCTTGAATGAGAAAAATATTCTATTTTACATAATTTTTCTTTTTTGTAAGTTTCTGTTTCATCATCTTGAAATCATTTGGTTTATTTGTTCAACACAATAAACTCATGAATGAAATTTAAGATTTTCATTTTAAATGTTGCTTTCAGGGTTACCAAATTTTGGTTATTATTTCACTTCAGTAGTATTTCCATTCAAGAAAAGGATCTCAAAGGTTTTACACCTAAGAAGTGTAACTGAAAGAGTAAAGTTACCATTAGTAGATTCATCAACTTACAAGTGTTAGACATACATACATAAGTGTTCTACCTTTCGGTAGGTTCATGTGCCCTAATATTCCACCCACAACGCCATTTCTTTCGCTTCCTGATAACTTACCTCACCCTTTATGTCATAAATGTTAGACATACTGTGATAAAAGCAGCACCAAGTGTGCTTGGTACCTAGTTGTAAGAGACTTATATGGTGTTAATTTCTCATATTACATTTACTGCAAAAGAATACTTAGATGAGGTGTCCTATAGTTAACAGTGCCTAGGTGCAGTGAGCCTACAGTTTCATATATAGATATCACTCTGATCAAGATGAGAAATAATTCCTAAAGAAACCATACCATTGAAATGAATAAATATGACAACTTCTCCTTTTGCCTAACTTGAACCAATCAGAAAAATTTACTTCATTCTATTTACAGCCTCTGATATCAAGTATTGCCTTGGTTTTGATGGAATGTCTTAAAGAGTGTGAGGCATGTGCAACTATTTGTATGCTACTTTATCATGAGTAATGAACTTTTGTAGTATGTAATGAAAATTAAATAATGGGTGTTAGTTTCATTATACAAAAGAGCACATAGATTGGGAGCAAGAGTATGTAAACCAATCTGCTGATTTTACTCTAAATAGAGTTGGCAGCTTTGTATCATCAAATTCTAGGTTCTTTTTAGTAGTAAAATGTTGATTTTATTTTATAATTAATGAATGAAGTGGTAAAGAATTATGGTTTTCCATACATTTCATTATCATAATTTTATTTTACCTTTAGAAAATATTAATTTTGAGCCACAAAAACATACTGCAGAAAAATGGATCCAATTGACTGTTTTTATGAAAAAAGTTATAAGATGAAATGCTCACCGTGTCAATTCCAGCAGCAAGCATATCCAATGCCATTACACATGCAGTTTTTGGATTTGAGTCTCTATGGAGCAATAGCTCTAGGACACTAGGCTCAAATTCAGTACCTGGAGGCCTATGTTGCATTCTCTCTATAGCTTCATTCACATGTCTCATGGCAATCCTGAATATGTACACCAATAAGAACTTTCAGATCAAACTTACAGTTAAATAAACAAAACATCAATTTTATGAAGACCATAATGGAAAAATAAGGAATTTTGAGCAAATCTTACTGACTATATTTTTTGCATAAATTGAGATCGAAGGTTTATCCTAAAATGCCAATAGTTGAATAAAATTTCTTTTGATTTCTGATTGAAATTATTATCATCATAATTTCTGTGATTGAATAGGGCTATCACTCCTTTCTGGCATCCAAACCTTTGTGGCTTGTATCTCTTTCTTGGTGTTTCTGTACCTCATTTCACCTCTTGGTTTGTATGGAAGGGAAAGAAATTTTTCCCTTTCCATCCACTATTCATGGGTCTTTTTTTGTTATTTCTCATTTACTTCTTGAATTTACAATTATTTCCCTGTATATCGATTTTTTAACCTTTCTTGTCCAAAAATACCCTTTACTTATATGAAAAACTGCCTTTATGCTTATTGTATGAGATTGTTAGACATTTCTGTATGTTGCTTTTTCATCTGTAGAAGAGTTGTTGCCATTACATTAACTAAGATAATAAGCTTATAGAATTCTAATTTACTTGATTTTTTAGGATTTCTTTCATGAAGATTATTATTGTTTAGCTTGTTGCTTTGTGACATTGTAACTCTTTAACTATGATGTTATTTTTATTAGTTTTATCTATTGATTTTCATACACTTCTTTTTTTTAGCTTATTGATAGGAAATTAGGGCGGGATAATATTCTAGGGCATAGGATTACATTTACATTATCTGTCTGATTGTTAATGCATTCAAGGATATTGGAATAATCTGTGAAACTAGGTACATGCGTAAAAGTCTCATAATTTTTCTAAGAAATATTTTCAATCAACACTTTTTCAGATCTACATCCCTCCTCCCTGAAAAAATTATTCTTTAAATATTAATTTATCCAAGATTTGAGACTAATATGCATTTGATATTTTACTT
Organism: Ladona fulva; assembly: GCA_000376725.2. Taxonomy (NCBI): domain Eukaryota; kingdom Metazoa; phylum Arthropoda; class Insecta; order Odonata; family Libellulidae; genus Ladona; species Ladona fulva. The sequence continues at coordinate 740,293 of KZ308282.1, read as the reverse complement.
ATTTCTGTAATATTCTATTTATTTGTGTATTCTATCAGCCAAATTCAGTAAGTTCATTCCTCTATGATTTAAAATTCCATTTTCCCTTTTTTAAACATATATACTACTTTACATTTCCCAATCCTAGGGGATGTAGGGAAATTACCAACATATACTGAGATAATGTAAGAACCTGATTTAAATTTGGCATTGCTATTCTCAATCATTTCTGAATCAAATCTATTAGCCCAAGTTGTTATTTTTTCATTTCATTTAATCTTTTTTAGATTTCTTTTGTGATTATGTTTTATTCCATACTTATATTCATGTTTGATTCTCCATTTGAGTCGTGCCAAAGTCATTTCTTGTATTCCACCCATTCTTATTCTGATTTTATGTAAGTTGTGTCCCTTATTCATCATCTAAATTTTAAATGTATCATATATTTTTAAGCTCTATTATGGTGAATGAGAAAATTCCTTCCGATCTGTCCAAGGAATTGGTGTGATTTTCTGTATATGTATCTTGCAAATATTGAAATATTTTAACCTTCTTCCAATATTTGCCTTCTATTCTTCTAGTGTATTTTCATTTTTTGACTTGCAAATATTGAAATATTTTAACCTTCTTTATTTGCCTTTTATTCTTCTAGTGTATTTTCATTTTTTGACTATGGCAGTATTGACTTGATTGCAATATTTTTATTTAGCTCACTTTTTCTGGTGTTCTTTTGACATTCTATCCTGTAACTCATAATGTATTCCCTATTACAATACAATGTTCTCCCTTTTGATTGATGTAGTAGATATATTTTTATTACAGTTGGCTGTTTAATTTTAATTACTCATGAGTTTGACGATTCTCTTAAAGTATGTCTCTCCTGGACACTAGTATACAAACCTTCTCATTGTGAGAAGTGTGTTATTACAGAGACACACATATTATATTTATAAATGGTAACAGTTCGGTATGATCAATTCAGAGACCTTGCCATGCCACAAATCCCATACTCCTTTGCTGAAATGTATTCTAGTCTCATTCCGAGAGAAATGATGAAAAGAATGGATGTTTTTAATCTTAACAATTTATGCTTTATCCATTTTATGAGTCATTATTTCCTTCAGAAGCTACATTTGAGGCCTACCTTAATAATTTGCCTACCATTTTTATCTAAGCACATAGATTAAATCAAAAAAAAAAATATTTAACAGTACATTTTCCTTACTCTGTGAAAAAATCCATCAATTTGACAAAACGAATCCAAGTTGGTGTGCTGATTACTTTCCATATTGAGGGCTTCAAATCCATTATTTCCCAGCATTTAAATAACTCATTCACAGCATTTATCATCAGTTGAGGCTCTGAATCTGGCCTGAGATTGGGCTCTAGGCATCCTAGACGTTTATCCAAGGCTACCATAGTAATTGCTGCAGATTGAGAAAGGAAATAAAACATTAAGCCACCAATTGGAAATATTTAGGAATTTGAAATCTTGTAGCTAGTTTAAATTATGCCACAAGTTCATTTTCTGGAAAACGTACATTGCTTGGTTTTTAGTGAAATTAATATAGTTATCAATTTGAGAAAATAACTTTTGAATGAGCTAAATGAATTGCCATTTCTCTTGATTATTCTTGTGAATCTATTTGAGCACCATGATTTTCTCATGACAATAATATTTACATGTGAATGTAAACTAATAAGATAATAATGATAAAGTACTGAAATAGATATCTACTCTAAGCACAAGTTATATCATACACTACTAATACATCATACATGAAATTACTTAATCAATACCGGCAGGGCCTTAGGGGTAAGGTGACCAGATTTCTGATTGATTGGTTTAACCTGGACAACTGTCGGTTCCTTAGAAGCACAGGCAACTTTCATACATGTTTTCTGATCATGATATTGAGTATGACATGACCTGCTTTTGCACAGATCTCTCTTATCTATAGTTTAAATTATCAAAACTTCAGTAGCAGAAGTAAGAAGGCTGAGAGGAATTAATATTTTTTGTTAGTCTTTCAGGGCAAAGAAAAAAATCCCAGCCATACTGGTATATATTGTCACCTTACTCAGGGGCTCTCCTTAAATGATGTTATTGCATTTTTGGAATTTCAGAGCTCCCTTCTGTTGGGAAAGCTATTTTTTTCTTTGTCCCTCTCATCCTGTATGTGATATCATTTAGTCATCAAGGATGGCCCCTATGCCAGAATTCCTTTATGGAAGTGGTTCAGGGCAATTGAAAGAACACAAATTTGCCCACAATTAAGGAATGAGATAAATTATATCCAAAATTTAATGAAATAGGAAGCAATTATGTACTATCCAAACTTACTTTTACCCAGTGTAACAATAAGTACATTTTATTGTTTTCGAGAGGTTGAGACTATGGTCTTGTGGTAGTCATGGAAATCTAAGTATGTTAATTGCAGTAACATTTAGTTTTATTTCATGTCTTACATACAATTAGAAGATGCAAGGCAGAGTATACATTCATGAAAGATTTCGAAAAATCGCTAGAACCCAAATGGTCGTACTATGGAATTCATTTGTAGTCTATGCGAACAGTTTCATTTGTTATGAGTTTTTTCTCAGGAACGACGTTTTCAAACTCGTACATACGTATGTGTGTAGCATACCATTTTTATGCTGAATAGATCTTTGAAATAATTCTAAAAGAGTCATTGTTGGATACTGCAGTTATTTATAATTCTATTATTCCTACTTACACTCTAGAGACCACTTGAAAAGCTCATTGGAAAAATCTTCGGGCATTTCGTCGTTTGCGTCCCGCAGTGATCTAACTCTGGAAATTAATATGAAACTATATTTTAGAAAATCAATTTTTCCTAGAAATAAAAACATTTTATGTACGATTTACGTTTTTGTTTGTCTCTTTTTGCTGTGTGTACTTGTAAATAGTGTTATAGATTGACGTTATGTCGTTCGAGGACTCTCTTGAAACATCTGTAATTTTGTCAACGATAAAATATTAATATAAATCGAGAAAATAATTGATGTAAGGGTAACTTGAGTACCGAGAACCTATAAGGTAAATTAAAATATTACTATTAAGATACTACCTCATGATGTTACTTAAAGTATTTCCTGCAGCAGAAGAATGTATTCTGATTTATTACTTTCTCGTTCACTTAGACAAATTAAACGTTATTGTGTACTTTATAATTTAGAGAGGCAAAAAGGTATTCCTTTCCTTATACCAAATTTATTCCCTTTTCTTTGAAGTGTTTGAGCTGATATGTCGACATTTGTTGGGCTCATTTGACCACATTTAAATCTGAGTTTAAAATCTTACGATGTACTTTAATGTGAAGATTTGGATTAAATTTCATAGATAGGGATTACAGTATTCTTATGCAAATATATCAAATTCAAATCTGCGATGATATCATGCATCTCAAAGAGTTAATTTAATATTTAACCTTTCTCTCTGGCAAAAATTTACAAAAAGGAAGTTTTTAATCCTCTACTTACCTGGCAATGAATTCGTTGGTAACGTCCAATATCGGTTGAAAATACGTTTTCGTGAGGCGGTGTTGCATCATAGGAGGATTTACTTTAGAGCGGAACTCTCTCCATCCTTCCCCGTTCCTGAACGGTAATAATATAAAAAGAAGCAGTTGTATTACTTTGTTGTATGACATAATTTATTTCCACAAAACTTATCTAATTCTCAGGTGGCATATTGGTGTATGCAGAGAGTTGTATGTGTGTATAAATGTAGTTTTTCCCACTGGGTCGGTTATGCTCTCATCGTCTCCTTAATTCATTTCAACTCATTTCACTTTTATTTTTTATTTCATTTTTGTTTTATTTTGTTTTCGAAATGAAAAAAGTAATTCATTTCGTTCCCACGGAATCCTCTGGCGTTCCACCTCCTTCATTCTGAGTGCCAAATATTGTTTAGTATGTACTTATCGTTCTCCCCGGATTTCACAAACGTCGCCCCTTTTCCCAGGAAAATCATTAGTTTATTTGTGTATCTACCCTCTTGTCAACCTTTTATTTTATTTTTTTGCGGAATTCTGACATGTAATCTACGTCCGCTAGTTCACCTTTGCAATATTGTGGAAAGGGATGACAAACTAATGATTTTGCCGACATTTTGTTGTTCGTCGGCAAAACTTCCTTGCATTTCTTCTTTCTTATTGAAAACCTGTGCATATTATGTCAAGTAAATTGAGTATGCGTGTGTGCGCGCGCGTAATGTAATTTTCCTTACGTAGAGATATGCCTCTTATATAGCAACATTAATTGTGACTAATAGATGTCTATTTATATGGCACGTATGGTATTTAATACACATATTTAAAAATGTTACAAAAAGAAATCATTTTCTCAACAATATTTATCGAAGTCGTAGGTGGATTGTAAAATTTACCAAAAATTTTGAAATTAGAGATTCAAATTATTTTTATTGCTAATTTTATATGACTGCATTTTATAACTTTTGACAACACTCCAAATTTCCCAGGAACAGCAACTTTCAAAAACTATAGGCGTTATGAATTTTCCAAGTTAAGTTCTTTCAATATTTGCCTTCTATTCTTCTAGTGTANTAGATAAGTAGTAAGGAAAAATTATGAAAAAACATTTTAAAATATGTTAAAGTTAATCAAGTTTTTGGGAAACTATTGGGAATTCACAACGAGTATTTTTTATGTCATGTAAGTTGAGGATTCATCAGTATTTTTGCTTAGAATACAGTTTCAAACATGCAGGAATAAGCTCCATTATAACAAAACTCTTACTAAACCACAAGATTTTCTTGTGGTTTAGTAAAAGTTAGTTAAAATGGAGTAAAAGTAAAAGTTTTGTTAAAATGGAGTTTTTTAACGTTAATCATTGCCACAAAGTTGCTCCTGATTCTGTGTCGCTTATGCAGGAACAAGGTTTAATTCTGTCAAGAGATTAAGAATTGTTATCGAGTTCATACTTACTCCGTTAATAACCCTCCAACTCCTTCGAAGAAGTCTTTTCTTGTTACTTTTCGAAAGTATGTTACAGAGTGAAGGAAATCTCTGATAGGAAGCCCCCCCTCCTTACGGTATACTTCCTCAAAGTGCATTGGATCGAAGAGAAGGACCATGTCATTCCAACCAGGTATACCGGATAATTTTACTATTTTACCGTATTTGTGGTAGAGCTTACTATGTTGCTCGAGCAAGTCACCGCAACCCATCATTCCTGTAAAGAGAAAAAGATTGTTGCGATAAACTTGAATAGGGGAAAGGTTCGTTTAATTTGAAGGAGGAATTTAATTTTGCTCGTAAGGATTTTCCCACACTTTAGTACCTAGGACCCGCTCATATTTTTGAATTTTCAATTCCACTGAAAATCGAATTTTGGATAAACCGAAAATGAAAGAAAAAGTAGTACATATAATTCAATTGTGAGATAAATATATTAATTGAACAAAAATATAACTATAGAAATATATAGTTTAAGAAAATTTTTCATCTTTTCTTGAAGTAGGAGAAGTGGCAATTTCCTTGATTAACCTTCCAAAGAATATCGGCAGTAAATAATAAAGCACCATCTAATCAGCAAGTGCGGCATTGCTTTTAAATAGGTTGGCTTCCAAATTTTCGTTACGGTATTGATTACTTCCAAAGATGGATAATTGGGGCACCCAGTCAATCCTTAACATTTAATACTTAGTGAGTTGCTTACCGCTTAACTAGTGAAAGTGAAATATTTTCTCTCTTTGAAGCATCGTAAGCTTCTTAGTGATTTTTTATATCGGCGGTTTATTCTATGCTAATGAGAAAGGAAAATGGTTATTCACCTAAATTATCAGTAGCAGAGGAGGTTAATAGACCCTGCTTCAGATCTTAGCAAAATGTGGATTATCTCTATATAAAAAAGAGGTGATGAAGTCATCTATCTTTAATAAGTGTATGAAATTGTCCAAATAAACTTAAATGAAATATTTCAATGACGCTTTTATGTACAGGAAAGACTGTTTTCTTTGAAATCTTCCTTATTCATTTAACATTTATTATGATGGTTGAGGATTGGCATTGAATACAATTTTAGCACAAGTTGGGTATATTGTCATGCAATGCTATCTTTTAAAGAGGAAATAATCGAAATGGTTACAATTCAAGTGGTCCTGAGATTCTATTTTATAGAGTTTCTTGTTTCCTCTCTTTGACTAGCTTATAAAAATCTCATTTCGGCCTTCTCACATTCAAAGAGACTGGGAACTTAAGATTTCGAGGCAATACTAAGATAAGGTCCAATTCGGGAAACTTGTCGTTGTGAGTAATGCAACTGTCAGCATTGTTCTCACTCACAACAGTTGGGTTGGTTTTGGTTCAAAGGTATTAATCTCTAGTTTGACCTTTAAAACAATTATCCAAATCAGTTTCAGAACAATGTAGATAATCCTTTCGATTTTCCAAGCGTCCAAAGTGTATCTTTTCTCTGTGATCGCAAGATCAGAGAGTTGATGGGCGTGGATGCACTCGTGTCATTGGGAAATCTTGGAGAATGGAATTTGGTATTTTAGGTGTCAATAGTATAAAAGTTGTTAATGCGTAACTTAGGTGTTTTTATTTCGGTTGAGTGAAAGCTATGAGCGCTGACGACACAAAAGAGTGAAAACGGAGCAAGCTTACGAAGAAAAAGTGGCCGAGGTTGCTAAGATGGAAAGAAGAATTTGGCGATAAGGATAGCGGAAGTGCTTATGAACAAAATAACTGCAACTTTCTTGTTTATTTTTACCATTTCACTTATTGTATTGTATATAAATAACTTAAGGAGTTCTTATGTGAAAATTGTTACTTATTCTTGTGATAGTCTTTTTTTCAGTTAATACTATGTAAATTAAAAAAGCAAAATAAGTTTCAGGCAAACATGTTTCATCAAAAAATATGATATACGCTCCACAATTTGCCAATTCGAGATGTCTGAAATCGCACACAACTAAGTTTAAGAGAAGTCATGTGGAGTTTGATGAGGAACAAATATTTCTCTATTGCCTCTAAACAGAAGTTTATTCACTGATATGGTAAATACTGCATGGAACAGAAAAAACTAGAAATGTAGTTTCAATCGTCGATCGAGGACGATATGTGACATGAATCTAGTCGATTATTGCATGACTAGGCATATTCATGGATATGCTGATAAATTGATTCAATCTAGGTGATCAAATTAAAATTTATCATTAGAAGTCTATGCTTTACCTCGAGAAAATAATGCTCACCTCCCGTATGTCCTTGAATGAGAAACTATCGTAACCTTACTTTATTAGGTTTGCGATGGTATCTATGTGTTAGTACGTGTTCATATATTTGTCTCTGCATCAATTTCTTTTAAAGCACTGTATAAAAACGCTATTAGACTACTATTTTCTAATAATTCACTAGTGATATATGTAACTGTTTATAGAAGAAGTTTAACAAGCTACTAGTGCTATATGTAGTCTGCTTTGGAAGCATCTAATACATTTTAGAGTGTTAATAAAAAATTTGAGTCTTTGTCGTTAAAAAATCACAGTTAAGCCCAATTTATCCCCTACTATGGATCCGAAAATCTTGGCTACGGTTAACTTTCAAGAAGGATTTTAATCAAGGGATTTTATTGGGAGAACATCGAATTGTTCGCTAAAATTCAAGAATTTTCCAATTAATCTATAGCATCGACAGAAAACAAGAATTTCGGCATGATCCTTATAGCTATATTTACACATTTTTGATGATATTGTGTACTATTATGATATTTTTTCATGTCTCCAACTCCTAGTGAGATTACTCACCCGGCAAGGTCCTACAGCATATATTTCTGTGTAAATTTTGATATTGTATTATTCAATTATTTTAATTCTTCGTTGACTCATTTTAGCGGAATGAAATCAATGCTCGATGACTTGTCTTAAGTATATGAATATTCTTGATTATTATTTGCAACTATTTAATTATTTAATCGCTTTCGCAAGCTAGATTCAGGTCACGTGAGGTTGTGAGGCTTTAGATCTTATTATGATTTGGAAGACTTACCGATCCCAGGGATGAAACGATGTGCATTTCCGAGTATAGGCAAAGGTTTCGGTCCCGGTATTTCTTCGTAAGGTGTGGCACCTTCCCATTCGGTGGCATCTACGGACATTTCCGGTGTCAGAGTGGTACTTCCATAGGCCATACGTCGAGCGCATTGTTTAAGAAATGTTCTTTGCCTGAGCAAAGAAGTTCTTAGGGCTGGACTCCTCAAAACGGCCGCAGTATCTTTTGAGATTGAGAAGAGAGTTTGAGATATGAGTCTTATTAATTTACCGGCTGGTAAATTAAACTCTAAATACAATACTTCTCAATTAAAAGTTATTTAAAGTCAAAGATTCATTACTTCTTATTGAAAAGAGTATTTATATCTTTCCTGATCTTTCTTAAATGGAGTATAGGTGGCAGCTGCCATTTCAAAGATATTTATTATCAAATGTTATCTTCTCACCCGTTTTTGTCTGATAGGAGACGAAAAGAATATTTTTATGTTTAATGAAGCTAGACAAATGTTCCTCGTATTTGTTAGTTATCCAGTAACCTTATGTAACTATGTGACAATAACTTTTAGATCGCTGCAAGAAGATTATAGCTGTTAAATTGAAGTAGATGTAAGTAAAATTAACAAGCGATATTAAGCTATGTTGAGTGGAACTCCATCATATAAAATGAAGGGGAGACCTCGCACTTTATCCAGGAAGTTATTTATAATTATAGGAAATAACTAAAAACACGCAACTGGTTTTATTGAGTGATCGCTCTTTCATAGAGATGAAAAAAACGACGAAAAGTTTTGGAATATGAGGATAGGGTCGAAAGTTAATTCAAGATTTTTTCCGAGGGATGACGGAAGAAGCTGTTAATGACAACGAGTTGTCCGACTTCAACCGATTTCCGCATCATGGTAATGTTGGAGATTTTACCCGGAAAAATTCTTTACAGAGATATAGAACAGTAACAGCTCAGAGGACAATTGCTGCATTCCATCTCCATCTTCGCTAATCAAAAGATCACATTGGTTTAAATAGAAAAAAGTCACTATAAAAACCGAGTGGAGTATTGCAAACAAAAGGAAACCAAGGGATGTTTGTCGTTAATCAGCCTTGTGTATCTCAATTCTGGAATTTTTAAACTGACGGACTCCAGAAAATGTTCTGGAAAGAACGCGCAAAGTTCACAGAATTCTTTCAAGTCCACAGAAAAGTATAAAGGAAGTGAGCTCACATGATTCCATGGATCTGCTCCTCGGAGTCGACAGCAAGGATCCTTCACAGGGCTCGTTTTGGAATGGCTCTCAGCATCAAACTCAGAGGAAAAAGTGAAGATTTGTGCGTGAGAGCGAAGAGGAGAGAGTTCTGAAGGAGCAAATGGGATGGGGCACTTCCCTCTCCCGACCAAGGAAATGTATTTTTTTCACGAGGAGCTGCCCTGTTCTTTAAAGTCGAGCTTTACGTCCGCGAAAGAAGATTTGAAAGTTTGCTTTCGGCAAGGGGAGCGAATTCCGACCATCAAAATATTTGCTTATTACGTAAAGCGTCAAATTATATCATTTCATCCCAAGAAAACTGAATTTTTAATTTATTTAACTTCATTACTTTTTCACCAGAAATATCGCACACTCTGTTTATGCATTATTTCGTTTCTTTACATTCGTTTGTCCTCCTCTAAGTATTTTCAGAGTGAGAATTGAAAAGAACCCGTGACTCAACTTCCAACTATTAATTGGCTCAATAATCGGATCCGGTCACTGATAACATGTTACCTCCTCTTCATTCACTTTATTCAGGTAGGATCTTCGTATAATTTCTTTTACGCCAATTAAAGAATCTTAATTTAAAAAAAGATATTATCAGCCGTATGGTTCGGTTATGCAAGTGAGTGACTATGCAAGTTAATGACATACATATCTTTAAGATCTTAGTAACATTTTGTAGACATAAAAATTAGAATATTCAAATATTTCTTGCTTTAAAACTGGCGTTTCTGGAGAATCATGAAAAGAATCGAAAACGGCCACGAGCAAAGGGCAATTAATGAAGTGAAAGGGCACAATAATTTGGTAATGCAAATAACCGGAAATGTTAGCATTACGGCGTGAGATTATGCGCAGAACAAAAACGTATAACTGTATTGGTTTTGTAAAATAATAAAAACTGGACATTTTATTAAGTAGAAAGCCGCAGGAACACAGTCGTATTTTAAGGAACAAGTCTTCGCAATATTTCCAGTGGTTTACATTTACCGCAATCGATTGCGACAGCGATTTCCGCTTCAAAACTTTCGGAATGGCGCGGTATAACCGCGGTCAGAAATTGATTCTCGGTAGGATATCCTTTTCTCAAATATTTGATAGTATGAAGAGATCATCCTTATTATTTCCGTCAATCAGATCTTTTGCAGCGTTATTTTTAACATATTCACTTTCACGCCTTGATAAATACGCGGAACTCGAGACAGGAGAAATTCTGTTAAGCCCCAGTTTGACCTACTTCCGTGTCCATCGGACCTCATGAAGCTTGCTAGAGATTTTGGATCCCCGAATTAATTCGGCTCGTGATCGTAGAAGAAAGTTGCGTCACTAACAACCCAAACCTGTCTAAGAAATACCCATGAGTGTGCTTTTTCATTGAGGTTTCGCTTCGGCAGTTCAGACGAAAATCTGAAAAATCGAAAGCAATTGCCTTAACAACATGTGTCTAACGAAGTGTTAAAAGAGAAAAAAATTATTTTGTTGAATTAAATAGCAAAGGAACAGCTGAATTTGGGGCTTTCACTTATTTTCGCCCTTATGTCAATCAAGAAAACCTCGAAATGGCCATACGTTTTTTTAGCTACACTGCAATTCAAAAGCTGGCCAAATTCATTGAAGTGATAGATTATCCAGTGTTTGGATGTTGGTGTTGACCACCAACTAAAGTTGGTATGACGTTTTTACTTTGCAACGATACCTTGGGGGATCGCATATTGAAACCCTGCACTGAAACCCGCAGCTACCTTTAGAACCATATTCGATGAATAATAAAGACTTGAATACACTTCCAGATCATATTATTATGCACTTTATGTTAAAGTCGTACGTTACAAATTGAGTAATTGTGTCTCTTAAGCCCGAAAGTATATGTGTAAACGTATTTCAATTAGTGCTCGGGCCATGCATGGTTTATCGGAAAAATTCTGAGGCTGTTTTCGTTAAGTTAGAGCATTAAAATTCAACCTGTAGTCAGAGGCGGTGATTCTCTAACGTGTACTGCAAAGACATCTCCCACAATGATAATAGGTTCGACGCTACGTCGGTGAAAAGAATTCCCTGTATAGATAGCATTGTAAAGCTAAATTCAAGGATCTCTTTAATTTCATTATGTAAGGTGATTACGCTTTAGGTAGGCACATGTTCGCACAGTTATCGGAGTCTTCGTACCGCGCTTCCCGATTAGATTTCGTCTCATAAGATTGGCGATGGCTAAAATGTGATTATTTTTTTACATAAACCTGTCTTTTTTAAGTCCTCCTAAAATGAATTCTGCTTGAAACTATAGGAACAGTTTAAAGTGGAGGCAACAAAACGGAATAGACAGCATATCAAGTAATATGGTTATTGGTTCTAAGACAGGCCGCTTCCTTTTCTCCGTAAGAATTACATTGAAGTGAACTACTGAATTTATTTAAACAGTCTACTTATTGTTAGACAGAGGTGACTACAACACTTTATGACGAGAAAGGAGATCTTTAGTTCATGTATAGATTTTGCCATAAATCAAAAGTGACCTTGCTTTCGACTCTAGGTCGCTCGAAATACTCTTCTATTGTAAATCACTGGGAAACTTGGAGTAGGCGAACCGAGATGCTCAATCTTTCACTGGCAACCTGGATGTTTACTTGGGGCTTTTGTGGTTTTCGACCGCTTCTTAGCTATTAATATATGTTTTAGGGCCCCGGTTGATATTAAAATTCTATTTTAGGTAAATCTACCAGGTAAAATAGCGCAGGCTTGAAAGATTTTTGAATCGATATGGGTGCTTACTTAGGTTCCCCAATGGCCTTTTTTGATTTTATCGAGGTTTCATTACCAAATGCCAGAATTTGGGGCCTCGAAATGTCACCGTGTATCTGTGGTAAAGTTTTAAACATTCCTACTCCATTTATTGCTCACAGTATTGAGCATTGCTAGTAACGATTGGGAAACAGTTTTGGAGGATTTATGGTAACTAATCACTCCTTAGCTTGCAGGATGCAAGCAACTTTTACATTTATATTTATAAGAGCTTGGTTGGGTATTATACAATTTATGAAAATCGCCATTTCCTTTTGAAGAAGGAAGGAGAACATTCTTTTTAAATGGACAATGCATGCAAAAATTGAGCATTCACAACTCTCTTTGCAGTTCTCTGATTGAAACCTCTTGGAAATGCTGCCTTTTTGTTTGTCAAGCAATCAAGTTTCTTCCTTTTGAGCTCTCGTCCGCTGTCATTAACATTTTCAAGAATAAACAAGGAATTTCTAACTTGTATGCAAAGGCGTCTCGTGGGTGGGTTAGAGGAAAAGCATTTGCATAAGATTTGCTCCTCAAAGCTACACAGTCTGATAAAAGTCAATAAGGTGCATTTAAAGTCTTTTATGACATTTTAATACATTTATTTCTGCATTATCTCAGTATCAGATCAAATTTGATTTGCTTTTACCTTTTTCGATTATGATATTCGATCATGTTACGTATTAATTAATTCTCTTTTTTTATCTCTCAAACCATTTGAAGAAAATACATCTCGTTTTCTTGAAAAAGGTTTAAATCAATTGAAGGGTCTGAACTGGAACTCATGTTTTTGGAACTCATTTCGAAGTGAAAATAACAACTCTTCTTCTTTTCCTACATCTCCAATGGTTCTGTTTTTTTATTTTTACGCACTATATTATATTGAAAACTTTTTCTTGAAATAATTATCCTATTCATTGTTCCTATGAAGAGAAATTTGGAAAGTTAGAAGTGGTTAAAATTTTAGCGTCTTGCGAAAGTCTTCTCATTCCTTCACTCTCGCTATCATATCTGGATAAATTTATAATATTTCATTTGTCTTTTGATTCAGGACAAAATGAAATATTTCCTTCATTTGTTCTGTTTTCAGTCTTGTTCATAACTGTGATAATATAAAGGCAGAGGTATGAGTAATGCTGAGGAATGGTATTAATTTTGGTCACTCTTTATAGAAGGTTTTGAAAAGTGAAAGTTTACATGGCGATTTTTTTCTACTCATATCATTCTAGCTCAATAAGAAAAATAAGGGGAAACTTTATTACTGCTCATCTTGCCTATAAAGCCACATTCCCTCAAAGTTTTTGTTATCTCTTGGTGTAGGGGCTGAGGATCAAAAATGTCTTTCATCTTACAAATTGAAACGATCTCTTGTTCTTACCTCCATCTGTAATGAATTCAAGAGTTCAATAGTTGCTCCACGCATGCTTCTCCTTGACATCATCGCATATATTAAACTAGTTTTTCTCTTTGAATTATCAGTATCTTATTCAAATAGTTGCTGTCATGTATCAACCTACACTTCCACTTTCGAATTATAAGATATTCTCTATTGCATATAATACTCAACTACTTCTAGTTAGTGATTGATATTACAGAATTATTCGTTTAAGATTTTCATCGGAATTGATGAGAGAAAAATTAGTTTTTGGGGCCAAATTGTTACAGATATATGTGTTTAATGGGAGAATGGACGGGGAAGGCTGATTGAGAGTTGTAAATGAGACTCCTAAGAGAAGTAGGCTTCGTAGTTTGAATAATAAAGGTAATTTTATACTCAAGTTTTCTCTGGATGCGTTTTTAAGAGAAAACGTACGTGAGGACAAAATAATTATAGATAATATTTGCCATCCGAATTGGATAACATCGAGTTTATTTCGAAAATAAATAGATTGTACTATACGAGTATGTAGGCATGCATAGTTTCATGCACTGTTTAGGATAATATGTAGAAAGAAGAACTTTTCGAATTACTTTCAACGTTTGGTTAGGATTCAATTGAGCAAGATAGGAGTCCCTGGGTTATGCCTCACGAAAGATATGGTTAATTTAAGTTTGGTGCATCCTTGAAATTTTTCTTCAGTTATATGATTGAAGAAGGTCTTAATAGAAACTGAGCATAGAAAATTAGTCCTTCCCTTCGAAGAAAGTAAACATGAGAGGAAGACGAAGGAAACCGGTTCTCTTAAGACTTCTTTATAATCTTAGAATGGACAATGAAAAGTTGCCGAAATCATTTATGATTCTGAGCTCAGACAGAAGGTGACGAAAACCTGCAGAAACAAGCTGAAGGGCAGCATTCCACGCGATTTCGCCTATTTAATTAGGACGTTATTTGCCATGAGAAGTAAAATTACATGACCAACATTTTGGCGACAGAAATTAAGATAATATGACTTGGGTTGAAAGCTTCAAAATAAAAGATCGTAATTGCTTGATAGTATTCATGAGGAGAGGAGGTGGCGAACCCACTACATCTCCAAATGATTTTCTAGCGAATATAGAATAATTTCGAAATAAATATTTTTGATATCCTTTAATTTTTTCTCATCTGTAACACCATCTTCAACCCATCATTGTACCTATTATTTTGACTTTATAACATAAACTGTATCTCCATCTCGCGCTATTCTTTGGTGGAACATTGGTACGCTTGGAAATATCTATTAAGGCAAAAGGTTTTCTATAGAGTTTTAATTGCCAATGGTTTTTGTTATTAAAGGTGATACAGGGAAATGGTGTTTTATACTCAAAGGTAAAATTAGTTTACTCCAAACATTTTGTAAATGCGCTTCAGATTAAAAAAAAACAATAGTCACAATGTTAGAACGTGATGGGATGGAAAGTAATGAAATAACCAGAATTTTCAGAGGTATATTTATTAAATATTTTAAATAAGGACAAAATTAAATAGCATTATCTTCTAATTCAAAAATTCCATTCTGAGAGGGAGAATACGGTCACTCAGAAGCGTCAAGAACTAAATATTTCATATTAGTCATAAAAAGTAATTGCGAGAATTTATGAATGGCATACAGTTGTCATTATTAAGATTATTCTTGAAAATCGTCGATGGCGAGTAACTTCCCTCTCGTACTTAGTCGTTTCTGTTGGTAACTTTGAATTTGAGTGGACTCTCTGGTTTGAGAAGGAACTTGCAAGAGAATTTCACATCTCCGTAGTTGTACTCTATTCGGAAATTACGAAGAAGCTAGAAAAGAAATAAAGTTTGAATAACTATATTGAAATATTTACCTTATTTCGCTATCTTTTGAAATTTGCAATAGTTAACTATGGAGAAAATAATAGAGATAATTTAAACATAACTTTAAAGCGTAAGTTCTCTGAATCAGTTTGTAGGCATCAAATTAACTATCTTCCTTACCCTAAAATTTCCTAGAAAAATAACCGTAAAAGCTGCGCCTCTATTTCATATGACATTTAGTATCGTGTGTTAAAAAAATCTCAATTGTTGTGAGAGAAAACTTTCCTTATCCCGTAACATGCGATTCTCTTCATGTTGTATACTATGTACGTAATTTCTCTTAAATGTATTTATTAAATTACAAAATCTATTTTTCGCATTGCCTTTTATTAATTTAACATCCTTTCGAACCTTTTTCATACCGATTTCATATAACCGTCCGCCATCTTACCTTGATCATTACCACGGCAATTTCCATTTCGGCGAATCTTTTTCCAATGCAGATCCGAGGGCCGAACCCAAATGGTCTACACACAAAAGGATGAGCCTTAACCGAGTTAGCAATGTCGTAGTCTTCTCCTGAGCCGATGGAACCCGGTTCGTCTCCCGGTCGAGTCTTCAGCCACCTCTCTGGAATGTATCGTGATGCTTGCGGGTAGTGTTCGTCCAACAGACAGAGGAACAAGTGACTCAAGACGACGTTCACCTATTTCAGATATACAGATTTCCATCTTGAATGACATATGGAAAATTTCCATAGAAGTGCATTTACTAGTTATCGAGTCATCATTTATTTACTAGTTAATCAAGTCATGCAATGGGAGATATGACTTAAGGGCAACTTACATTTTTAGGAACGCGGTAGCTTCCTATTGTAACATCTCTCACCATTCCACGCACATTGATGGGAGCAATGCCCAACATCCTGTTAGAAATCACGTCAAGTTACCGATTAATTAGAATGGATAATTACAAAGGAATAAGATTAGCAAACATATGGAATAACGACGGTGGCAAGTTACGTGAAAAATGTGTATTAACCAATATCAATATATTATAAGTTGCTCATCATCGCAAAACTTAAGCACATACCTACTTTGTGAGGTAAGAAGCCCACCATTTTATAATTGTTGTTAATGGATAAAAAGAAATTCCTAGCTTGAATAGTTAGGAAAATAAATAATTTAAGAACTTTGGAAGTGGCCAAATATGTTCAATATGTGCCACTGTATTTCTTTAATTTTTTGTCTAGATAATTTGAAGTTATGTATTAATGTATACTATTTACCTGGAATTCAGTATAATAAATTCCGTGTCTTTTAATTAGGTATGTGTACTAAGGCTCGTAAGAACTCAAGCATTGCGACTGAAACGAAATGAACTAGAGGAATCTTCTCCATCGATTGTTTTTAAGTCGACATTTTACACATAAGTACATTTTGATAAAGCCTCATGTATGTATGTATATTTCGGGTTATAATTATTTAATTTTTTATGCAATTTGTCTAAAGAAAATCGTCTTAGCTTACACTTAGCATCTGCATCTGTTATTTAGTCGAGTTTAATTTTTCAGTAGAGAGAAAGAAATATTAAAGGGTGAGTTGAATATCAGCTAATTTTACCTCATACTCTCCTTAGTGCAGGCCTTCAAGTACTTCATGTCCTCTATTTTTTCAGTCGTAATTTCATCATTCTTTTTCGGCAGAAACTTCTTAAGTTCATGGAATAGATGCTCTTGCTTCTTTGGATTTTTGGATAGGAGGTACAGCATGTTCGCCACGCTGAACCCCGTCTATTAACATAAGAAAATAAGATAGAGGTAAAATTTAATGGTTATGATCAATAGATATTAGCAATTTGATTGATATAACGATTTGGAAGTGGGGAACAACTATTGTACGACGGGCTCTCATATAGCTTAAATTATAGCGTGTTCACCTTCAGTAGAAGCGGTTCGGAGTTTGATCCTGGAGGGAGTCCAACTTTCCTTATTAGAAATGGCGGTAGGAAAGATATCCAGCCGTAAATATTAATTCTAAAACCGAATTCACCATAATCAGCACTAACGTGAACATCAGCCGACCTCACGAGTGATGGAAATAATGAGGATAAGAAAGTAAACAACATTTGAGCGAATTTAAGCGAATATCAAGCTTAATTTGAAAGTTTTGGCCATTTTTAAAAATTGGTTACCTTCATTGATTTTTTCCAATTTATAAAACCACTAGGCCTGACGAAGCATCTTGGTGGCGTTTCATATTATTTCAATCCACAAAAAATTTCATAGAAACCAGTTCCCAGTATCAACCGAGAATGTAGATACTCATCATCTTTTAAGAAACTCGTCACTTATTACGAAATTTGACCACGATTTTTGGTAAAAAAAGGACGCATTAAGATATCAATCAACTTCAGAAAATGAAGTGATTTCCAGAAACATGTACATACTGATTTAAAATTATTCATTTCACTATCAGGTAGATATCATGGATACAAAATGACAGTGGTTTCACTTTCCTCCAAAATTTCTTGAGAGAGACAGCTATATAAAGAAGACGTCATAAATATTTCCTCTGGTTGGAAGAAAGCTTCATTTTGCAATAGGAGTCCCATTCTGCAGTATAGTGTTTCCCGCTTCTAATCTTCGCCTGAAATTCTCCTTTCTAAATCGCCTCCGTTTTTTCTTTGCGAAACCTTCCTTCTATGATGACGTTAGCCCCGCCTCCTTTTCATCTCATTCAATTTCACCTTCTCGAAGACTTTCACATTCACATTTGTAACATAACTGACCTTCGTGTTTTATGCCCTAATAGTAGGGAAATAGATTTTATATTAGTACCTACGTTTTCCGACTGGTATCCCTCCCAATATTAGTACCCTCCAGATTATTATTTGTAAAACTATGTACAAGCAGTATTATACATTAAATGTATTCTTTATGAATAGATGTACATAGATATCATCAATAAATTCATCGGTATATTTGGTTAATATCTTCCAGTAGACGCTGCAAAGAGGGGATAAGAACTTCAATTTGCTATGCAAAGGCAGCAGTTGTTAGAATTCACAGTTTTCTCAACATAATAAAATGCTTCCTGAAGCAAGGAAAATTTTTGACGTAAGCTTTTAATTGGAGTATCGTTTTCAATTGGGCTAAAAGTTGTACTTCAAAAAAGAAATTTTAAAGTTTGGTTTACAAGGAAAATGGATTAATAATATAGTATTATGACGTAACGTGAAGGTAACATCAAGTGCAATATGAGGAATTGCTTGAAGAATATTTAGAAAGATGTTTACTAAAAGTACTGATAGAATATATTGAATCGTCCCATGTCCAAGTCTATTATGTGGCATTGTGTTGAAACCATAGGTGTATTTGAGGAGACGCATCTTTAAAGGGAAGATGAAGGGAATGAGAAGAAGGAAGACACAATGGGGGGATTGGTATAACGCTCCTCTTGAAGGGAAAACGGGGCTTTTGAAAAATGACAAATGATGCCCAGGACAGAGTTTAGAGAACCAGGTAATACCTGTCCTCAGATAGTCTCGCTGAAGATAAACTAGCACTACAAAATCGCAGAAAAACCGATTATTCGAGCATAGGCATTGAAGAAAAGTATATTTTAAAACCATTTTTATCATAATTTATTACTTTCTTTCCTGCAAAAGAAGACGTCCGGAGGCACATTAAAAATAACTTATGAAATTTTTATGGTCAGAGGGGCATTTTAATCCTCTGCGACGGACTCCAATGGACTGTCCTCTGACTAATTAAACATATCTCACGACAGTAACTATTTTACGGTTTTACTAAATTGCAACCCTCTATGACAGATGTCCTCGAACATCGGTATTTGAAACGTCTTTATGTTTCCCGCGAACGCGACTGTTACTATTCACTTGTATTCAGTAAGTAACATCGTTCTTTCAATTAATTATTGTAAGCGAAATTAGTTAAAGAATAATTAAAAGGATATGGATGAAGAGGTTCTCTGATAAGAATTCTTAGAATTGATTTAGAATGAAAAGTCTTATGTAGAAATCGATCAAAATTAATTATAATCACCGATTCTTCGAATAAAATTCGCTTTTTACGGATAAATATATTTTCTTAGATTTAGTATTAGTGTAATATTAATTATAGCAACAATCAAAATATATCTCTTGAAAAATGTTGCTATTTAAAAGTATATTTTTGCTATATAAAAGGGGCGGTTGCATGACTTTTTTCCCGTTGCGCTAATATACCTCATGCTGGCCCTGTTTCCAGCCAGAGCCGTCTGAAGGGGGGTGTTAGGGGGNCGGGGTGGAGGGGGGCGGGGCGGCTGTCGCACCGCACCTTTGGCTCTCAGATGTTTTAAGAATTTTCACTGGAAATTACATTCGAAAGATAGAAAGTTAGAAAGAAATACTTTTTTGAATAATTATAATAAAGCCCAGCAGTGGCATTGGCTGAAAGATAATTTTAAAAGTTAAAATTTTGAGAAAGTCACTCGAAATCGAACTTTTTCCAAAAGAGGATAGAAAGCGGTTTATCTATTTGTTCAATTGAACGTAAGGATGTTGATGAGATTGATAAATAAAAGACATCGACAATATTGGGTGTTTTCTAGCTAGAAAAATGAATCTTTACATTCCAATGGCCTTAATATTTTTCGATAAATCTGTCGAAACCGCAGCAAATAGTTTTGAAAGATATTTTCGTGGGTTTTAAAGAATTGAATGAGAAATGTACTCATTTAAGTGGCGCGGAAATCATCTCGCCCAGGGTTCTGCGGATACTAGACGGCTCTACCTTTCCCTTTTAAAGCAATATGTGTAGAATAATTGGGAAACAACATAGACATACTAGTTTAGATCAAACCAGCTTTTCATCTTCAGAATAGTTATTCTCTCGAAAAGTTCTCTCGCCCTTGCTATACGGTAACAAAATATAAAGGAGAGTTAACTAACTGTGTCTACGCCCGCTGCCATCATATCCAGTGCCATGACACACGCAGTCCGTGGATCCGAATCTGCCATCAAAAGCCTCTCCAATACGCTTGGTTCCATTTGCTCTCTTTCTTGCCTCTTTTTCATCCTTCTCATGGCTTCTTTGATATATTTGTCTGCTACCCTGCGAAAAATATTTATTATTGCAACCCAGGTTTCCTCTTCAATCTTTATCTTTTCAAACAAAAAAGTGGCCTAGAATTCGATTGTAATGTAAATCGTTTAGCAACTAGATCTTCCAAAATTGATTACATTGTGAAATAATCGTGGGCTCTGGAGAATCTTTTCCAAGTCGGAGTGCTTATTATCTTCCAAACAGGAGGTCTCAGTTCGAGTATTTCCGAAGTTGTGAAGACGTCGTTAACAGCTTCAATCATCTTCTGCGGTTCGGAATCCGGTTCAAGGTTTGCTTGCAAGCATCCGAGGCGTGTGTCAAGAGCAACCATTGCGATAGCTAAGGAATGAAAAACAAAGTCAGCATGTCGAACTTCTGCATTGAGAGAGTAAGGAAAAGATTGTGCATAGTTTTACTGACAACATTAGGCATCTGCTCTTAATGGACAGTAATTACCAGCTGTTGATATCGATTGATACTATTCAACTCGAATCGAAAATAATTCATAGTCAGGGAGAGAAACTATCTATAACTGAAAGCTACATATTACAGTGGATACAATTCAACTCAATTCGAAAAATGATTCATTATTTGAAAAGTTTCGAATTTGTAAAGGGCTAGTGTTTCAGAATGAATCATATGAGTCAAACATGAGTCATCATATGAGTCAATTATGGAATTCATACTTACATTCGAGAGACCATTTGCTGATTTCATTCAAGAAATTCTCTGGCATTTCACTTTTAGAATCTCTTAAATAGTTGACTCTGCGAAGAAAACGAAGGTTCAGTTCGAATTGTGTAATATATAACTTATTTGTATTACTAAAAATCGTATTCAATAATTAATCTAATTTAAATATTACCGTAATTCGTTTATCATTATTAATGATACATTTTAACCAAATTAGATAAATTAGATAGGATAAAAAATAACACAAAAGCACAAATTGGTAGTTCATTCATTAGATGAATTTCCTTTGGTTATTACGAAACATTTTGATTATAAAATTAATAATTTAAAAGCTCATATTTCTTATCGGGCGGCCTAAATTTATTACAGCTCAGCAATCATGTAATTTAATGAATCACGGCAACGTGACGATAAAACTGCGAAAAGGCTGTCCTGGTCTCTTACTTCCTTCTTAAAATTATTGAAAATTCTTTAAAAGACCTGTATTTGAGAAGAGAGATATTGAGNTGAATTAATGTTGCATAAGTGAATTAATAATGTGTCAAAAGTTATTACAAATTAAGATATTTGGAACTAAAACAAAGTAGAACTAACGGATTTTATGGAAAGTTCGAGAATCAGATAGAAATCTGAAAAGAAAGATTTATTTTTCATCAAAAAATCCCAAAAACCTTAAAGAATCGTTAATTTGCTTTTAAATCCCCTGATTCCGATACTACTAAAAATATCCGATATTTCCGAAAGTTCCTGTCCCCGATTCCGAGAAATAGTCCCATCGATACAAATTTCCATCTTATAATCAAGGAGCATGTTATAAATGGATGTGAGAAAGGCAATAATTCAAGTATTTTCCGAAAAATCGGTGTTTCTACTTTAATGACAAATTATTGATGATTGTGACATATCATCTTATCTAATAGTGTCCTTTCTACGTTATCTCAAGTTGTGATACTGACTCCATCAGTTGATAGAGGCAATTACAGCCTGCGCTTATGCGTGTGTTAAACTCACCATTCGCTACGTCTTCCACTTCTTTCTTGATTTGAAAGATTATTTTATCTTCTGATGGGAGAAGCCTGCTACACACAGGAAATCGAAAATTTCCGCGCTGCGTCGTCATGTGATTGTAATTACTTTGTCTAGTACTATTTCTAGTTGTTTTTCTTCACCATTACGTTCACAAATCGTCCGATTTGTTCGAATTGCAAACCAATATCTTTTCTCTTCAAATTCGGCAAGTCGTGAACGCAGAGGCTCCGTCTGCAAGACGAGACGACCGGCAAAAGAAAGAGGAGAAAATAAACATGCGCCGACGCAAAAGCGCAATTCAAGGTCGTTCCCCTTTCGAAATGCACGTCAGTGAATGCAGTACTGTGACAAGCAAGTCTGCATGAAGATTAATAGTTGCTGGCAGAGGTGTGCTTTGAAGTAGGGAACGTCTTAACATGATAATATTATTTCATGGTTTTTCAAATAGATAAGTGGAAGTTGTAATTACTGGGCCTAATAGTCTACCAAGAAGTAACTTTGTGGATATTTCTTAAGTTAAATATATTTTCAAATAAAGTTATATACAAATCACATCATCATATCCCCAATAAATGTACGATTATTTAAGATTTCTTCATCTACATTTCATCATGACAGTAATTGAGCAAGATTACTTTATGTTGATCATTTTTCAAAGTTTAAATTGTTTCTTTTTGAAGATTATCATATATTTAACACATGTCAGTTCAGTTCTTTGGGAATCATTGCACAACGTTGTATCAAACAGTAAAGTAAAAATATCTATCAACAATTTTCTTACGAAGTTTGTTTACGTTCATTCCGTTAGAGCTTCTTTACCCTTTCATCGATTATTTCACGTACGTAATAAGAAATGAAGATAAAAAGAAACGACTTACGTGGATTTTGATTTAACTTACTCAGTCAGCAGCCCTCCGACTCCTTGAAAAAAGTCCTTCCTCTCTACCTTGCGCTGGTGAACTAGCGACTGCAGGACTCCCTTGTCTGGCCATGGGCCTTCTTTGCGGTAAACTTCCTCAATCAAGCTCGGATCGAATAGGAAGATCGTGTCACGACGACCAGGAATATTGCCCAGTTTTACGATTTTTCCATATTTGTCCATAAGCGTCCTGCTCTGAGCAAGCAAGTCTTTATCCCCTAATTCACCTGAACAGGATAGTAATTTCAAGTTTACTCTTTACATCCAAGATAGATAAATGTTGAAAATACGGTAAAAATCGTCAATATTATGGAAAAATAGTTCACTTTTACAAGGCTTTTACCTATCCCTGAAATGAACTGGTGGAGGTTGCCAATTATTGGCAGTGGCTTTGGTCCTGGAATTTCTTCGTATGGCCGTGCATTTTCCCAGCTTACGTAGCACGTTTTATCTTCAAATTCTTGAGATGTGGTTGAATGCTGAACCGTACTAGACAGAGAAGGCGATTTGGCTAATCTGAATCCCCTTCTAAGCATTATGATCGATGGACTGAAATTCGACGAGAAATCTGTTGACAGACACCACTTCGACATGATTTCGATTAGCTTGCGTTTTAAAATCTAGTTTCTACTTTGCTTAAATGTTTTTCGTTAAACATAGTATTGATCAGGAAATTCAGTCATTATATAAAATCAGAAATTTCCAAGACTGAAAGTAATCTAGTGAAAACAAGCAATGTCATTCAGCGTGTTTGATTTAACTGAGGTTAAATTCCTTTGACTTGTATGATTCGCCAACAGTGGGCCATCCAACTTCCTAGTTCATGCGTCCATTACCTATTTAGTTATTATCTTGAATGTGCCTTAGAAACAATAATGCGTCATAAACTATTAAATGCACGATAAACTACAATAATGAACTATAATAAATGCTGTATCCAGATTTTATCGGTAGGTTATGCCATGTATGTGTGGCATAAATTTGTGATCATAAATTTTATCAGAAATTTATTTCCAATTTTTCTCTAGATTCATTGCCAATTGTAAGCGACACATTTTGGCTATCCCTTGTTTATAGCAACGCATTTAGATTCACAGTGAAAAGTGCCAAATTATCATTCCTCATCGACTAAATTATTTAATTTTAGAAATAATGAGATCTTATAATATTAATGTGGTATAGGATAGTGATAGACAAACACCGGCCCGCGGGCCAGGTGAGGCCCTCTGCGTACTTTTATCTGGCCCGCAATGACGGTATCGGCACGAAATATAAATTATTTTTATATGATTAGGAGTCTTATAAATTATTTTGTAGCCTATGATACTTTCATATCCTTCTCTTAATTCTAAAGTAATCGATCTTGTATAATAATTCGCGAATAAATTAGAGAAGTGCAAGAATATCCGAAAATATTATTTTCTTAAAATGCACACACGTAACTGTGGCCCGCCGATCTCCAGATAAAGACTATCCGGCCAGCCAAGGAAAAAATTTGCGCACCGCTACTGTAGGACATTAAAATATCATGAGAGAATATTTTTGAAAATTTTGCCTTATGAACCAAGCACTATACCAAATACAAAAGGTATACTAAGTACCAACGTGTGTTGATTTTTTATATACACACCTGCTCTCTATGTTCACCCACAATAATATTTCTTTATGAAGACGTTAGTTCAGGGTTTGCCTTCATCATCGAATTTCTTAAATAAAATTGTAAAAATTGGGGGCAAATTTCTATTTAATCCCTTTGAAACTTGCTTTCTGAAAACGGTCACAATTAAACCTCTTAACGTTTGATAGATATCATTCATTCTTTATTTTTCGTAGGAGATATTAGCCGAAATTGATTCAATACTAGAGTTCAAGAGGCATGTTTGCGATTCATACTCGATCGATGGAAATTTTCTGAAATTTATGATTTGCCTGGTAGTAGGAGAAGTCAGCAGGAAAAATGAGCCCATGAATGAGGAATTAGAAAAATTCTACTGGCCGGCCACAATTTTCATTATTAAACGTATTCAATGAGGTATAGTTTTGGACTAAACTACTATGTTATTATCCTTGAAACTTTTAGGTATAGTCTTAAAAATAATTCTCAGTGCGAAACGAAATTATCCTTTTTATAAGGGTTGTCATTGGCATACGTTGGAAAACAACCATAAACTGTTAATTTTCTTGTCGCAAGTTCTACACATATATAGAGCTCAGTTGTCTCTTAAAGCAATTGCATACATATACGAGTATTTAAGGAATATATGTCAGTGTATACAAATATGACGGACTACAAACAAAGCGTTTTACTCTTCATTTTGCGTATGTCATTATGGTGTTATTCCTATTTCCAATTAATTTCCAATTAATTTCCAATTAATAGTTGCTGGCAGAGGTGTGCTTTGAAGTAGGGAACGTCTTAACATGATAATATTATTTCATGGTTTTTCAAATAGATAGGTGGAAGAATCGATTTTTTGGAAAAGTGAAAATAGTAAGAGCCTCTATTCTCAGGTGTAAAAACCTAAAAACCTCGGAATTACGGAAAGAGAAAAGAGGATATTACGCGTATACGCCTGTTTATTACACATACGCACGCACGCACATTGCACATACGTACGTAAGCTGCAGTAAACGTGGTGCACCAAGATGTCCACGTTATTTTGTTGGGCCAAATTACTCCTATGCTGCACCGAGTTACTCCTATGCTGCACCGAGATTTGCGAGGTGAAAAATACTGTCACGTATGTCGCACTTTAAAAATACATACATAATAATAGATATAATGGTATTTACATTGTGTTTAGTCACAGAGTGACATACAATTTCATAGAACCATTGCCTTATTAGCAAAAGTCAGGCGAAGGTTTAAACAGCCAACATTTGAACGAATGTGTTATGTCCTTAACGTAAGACTTCTTGAACAGTTGTGCAGTCCTGAAGTCAACGCCGCGCTTTATATCTAAGCATCACTTAAATTTAGAGCGTATTTAAAGTTTGGTTACTTTAGAAATTAATGGAATGGAAGTCAGAGTAAAATAATTATTTTTGTGTGAAAGGGAATGGTAGGCAACGTGAATCTTGATTTTCGTCATGAAAGTGTGACGATTTTCTAAGTACATTTCTATATACTAATTAATGTAATGAAAAAATAACTTACGTTATCTAAGCGTGATGATTAAGTTCTTTAGCTTGAGATCGATTCAAACATTTCCGTAGGTCGTCGCAGGCGAATTAAGATCGGAGGGAAGCGTCATCAGAGGCGAGATGTTTGCGTGAAAGAGCAATCTTATCGCTGTAGCCTCCTCTTATCAATTTCGGCTGAAAAGCTCCAAATATCAGTCGTGTTATAGTTTCTTCTTATACGTATGCCAAAGCAATAGTATCATAGTCATTTATGCATCACAATTGTAGAGATGCTTTCACTACTTCAAAATATCAAAATGATTATTTGCCTTCGATATTTTATATTGGAAATAAGGAATCACTTTTAAGTCACTTAAGTTTCAATATCTTCACCAGTAAGAAAGGAAGTAAAATACGAAGTTCAAAGAATGACGGGAACGTACACTTAAGGCGAATTAGATAGGACCATGCACTAAATAACTAATAAAGCTGGCTATGAACCATATCATCTCTGTCAGAATTCAGCATATCTGGAACATCTTTGTTAGTACCTTGAAAAGAATTATGTTATTCGCTTCATTTTGGAATTTATTTTTGAAAATTGCGGGTTAAAGTGGATAAATGAACTTCACAATCTAATTTGAACATATTAAAGTTTTTCCATATCGTATATTCATATATACAAAAAGCAAATGTCTGTCCGTCCCCCTATTTATCTCAGAAACGGCTTGACTTAGAGATCTGAAACAAACTGCATTGTGTTTCTACGATGCTGAAACCCTCAGGAAAACTATTACACACACACTTATAGATACACGACATGTTTCATTGCTTAAGCAACATTTAAGCAATGAAACATGTCGTGTATCTACTAGTGTGTGTGTAATATGCAAAGTTGTTATTAAACATAGAATTAGTTTCCTAGTGAAAAGTTGTTCCTGTTTTTTCTTCCTGGTATGGATTACCACAAAGTAACTCGCAGTTCGGTGGATTTTANTGCAGAAGTTGTATCTTTTACAAAATTAAATTGGAAACAATAGTCCTATGAAATTGAGACAAGTGTCACAAGAAAGGAAAATGATCATATATTCTTATTTTAGTCGTGAAATATTGATGTATATCCGAACTTTCGAGGAGTTTGATAAAGCACTCGGAAATTTCGTAAAATTTTTGGGAAAGAAACAACCCATCCCTTTGACGACTAAGGCCACTGTTGAATATTGATTTCATGAATTATCCCATATATGTGCACGGGGATAATCAGTTCTTATCACTTTTGTAAGAAATTTACGTAATGGTAAGAAATATTTTGAGTTATAATGATTTTACGACGGAATTTTTTTGTGCTTAGGAAGGCCAGATATATGCGATAATAAATATATTTTAAACTAAATTAAGTTCCGTTATGCATGACGGGGTTTTTTATAGTTTAATATAAAAGGCAATGTTATAGCCAAACATTCCTAACGATTAACAGTGGAGATGACGTTTTTAAACTTCCTTCTGCTTGCATATAATGAGCATGAGTAATTAAAATTTGAATGAAATATACATGGAAAAGATATAATTTAGTTTCATAAATACAGGATTGCGCTATTAAATGAAACTCTGAGGAAATGTAAATCCGAATCATGTTTAATTTATTTATGTCCGAATCCGAAAGGTAAAATCGCAAATGGATGCCGTCTTATGTCCCGCAAAGCGCCGTAGTCTTCCACAGATCCAATAGCATGTGCTTCATCACCCGGAGGAGTCTTCAGCCATCTCTCTGGAATGAACCGTGTTGATTGCGGATAGTACTGATCCATAAGGACGCAGAGCATATGTCCCAGTACGATAGTTACCTACATTTTAGCAAGAGATGTTCTGTTTAGTGTTTCATGTCGGTTACTTGACGATTTTCTCAGTTATAGGAGAAATTATTTTACCTTCATTCTTAGAAATACAGTAAAGTTACGCTGTTATAGTACTTGCCTTCAAATGCTAAACGCAGTAAGACTTTTTATTAGCACATCCTTATGTTTTAGAGCAGAGATTCTATAATCGCCGATTATTTCCGTGCATTTTCTGCCTATTAATTTATTAAATTTCTTTGTTATGAAAGTCACAGTAATTAATTTAAGGAATATATGTCAGTGTATACAAATATGACGGACTACAAACAAAGCGTTTTACTCTTCATTTTGCGTACCTATGTCATTATGGTGTTATTCCTATTTCCAATTAATTTCCAATTAATAGTTGCTGGCAGAGNATTTAACTTTTTAAATAATCTATTTCAATTTATTTCCAATTTTGGGAGTAATTTTTCCTGCAATTTACTGTCCTAAAATTAATTTGAGTGCAGGGAGTCGCAGGTTAAAGGCAATCGATACTATGTCTGAATATACGTTTGCAATCTGTTGGTAATAACTCACCATGATTGCATGCGTATGGATAAAATATATCTGTTTTCGCCATTCGATGCTTGAAAGATGTTGTTACGTCTGCATAGATTCTCCGTTTAGATCATGCTAAATATAATGGAGAAAAGAATGGAAATACGGTGTAGTACGGCTTTAGTACGGTGTTTTCTCTGATAGCGCGATTTCATAAACCAGCCTACATCTACATCAATCCCCAAAAAATTTTATCAATTCCGATTCAATTCCCGATTCATCCATAAACATCCAAGTACGGTACGATTCCCAATGAATGAGATAAATAAAATTCATTATTATTAAATGGATGAATAAAATTCATTATTATTATGTTGCTTTGGAAATCAATTACTTAATGAACAAATATTAGTAAAATATTTAGTAAAATCATTAATATAAATGTTATAAAATAGCGAGATATCTTTTTCTATAGAGATTTGCATAAGTATTTGAACATTAAAGATTTCTTTATTCAAATCATCTAACTGTCATATTTAAGTCCTAAAATTAAAATCAACAATTTTATTTCTTATAATTACATACTTTTAATTTCATTTATTGAATTAATGTTGCATAAGTGAATTAATAATGTGTCAAAAGTTATTACAAATTAAGATATTTGGAACTAAAACAAAGTAGAACCTTCGGATTTTATGGAAAGTTCGAGAATCAGATAGAAACTCGAAGATTATATTTTTATTCGAGAATATTTGAAATAAATTTACATTCAATTCCATATTTAGGAGTTATAAAGTCCTATAGATTTCAGCATGCTGATTGTTCAATTAAGAAGTATTTATCTATTCCATCAGAAGCGCAATAAATTATCTGAAAAGAAAGATTGATTTTTCATCAAAAAATCCCAAAAACCTTAAAGAATCGTAAATTTGCTTTTAAATCCCCTGATTCCGATACTACTTAAAAATATCCGATATTTCCGAAAGTTCCTGTCCCCGATTCCGAGAAATAGTCCCATCGATACAAATTTCCATCTTATAATCAAGGAGCATGTTATAAATGGATGTGAGAAAGGCAATAATTCAAGTATTTTCCGAAAAATCGGTGTTTCTACTTTAATGACAAATTATTGATGATTGTGACATATCATCTTATCTAATAGTGTCCTTTCTACGTTATCTCAAGTTGTGATACTGACTCCATCAGTTGATAGAGGCAATTACAGCCTGCGCTTATGCGTGTGTTAAACTCACCATTCGCTACGTCTTCCACTTCTTTCTTGATTTGAAAGATTATTTTATCTTCTGATGGGAGAAGCCTGCTACACACAGGAAATCGAAAATTTCCGCGCTGCGTCGTCATGTGATTCTAATTACTTTGTCTAGTACTATTTCCAGTTGTTTTTCTTCACCATTACGTTCAAAAATCGTCCCATTTGTTCGAATTGCAAACCGATATCTTTTCTCTTCAAATTCGGCAAGTCGTGAACGCAGAGGCTCCGTCTGCAAGACGAGACGACCGGCAAAAGAAAGAGGAGAAAATGAACATGCGCCGACGCAAAAGCGCAATTCAAGGTCGTTCCCCTTTCGAAATGCACGTCAGTGAATGCAGTACTGTGACAAGCAAGTCTGCATGAAGATAAAATTTAAGAAACAAAAGTAGAATATAGAAATTCGTTTTTATGGTCGACCGCACATAAGCCGTGAAGTAATTGAGTGCTGTAAAAATTGGCCGAGGAAGGATCCGCGGTGGATAAAAGGTTCAGAATTAACTTAGCCGTAATTCATATGTGCCGAATCATTTTTAACAATGAAAGCTTATCAGTGGTGATTGGTCATTATCATTTCAGTTGCTTACGGAGTCATTCAGTATTTAGTAGATAAACCGTTTATTTATTTATTAAGATCTGCATTGCAATTTGGCCAGGTGGCAACGCTGGTGTTAACGTTTCTTTTACAAACTGGATGGAAAATAGTTTCACTAGTAATTTAAACATTAAATGAAACATTTATTAATGAAATTTATTTAAATTAAAATATTAGCCTCATTTTGCGTACTATTATTTATAATTTAGTTTTCATAAACGTTATGTTAGTGATTTAGTTTTCATAAACGTTATGATAAGTTAAACAGCTCTTATGTAAAACGTTTTCTGGACTTTCTTTAGTGCAACTGATTTAGCAATCATTTGTTCGTGAAAACGGTAATGTATTTGAAAGAAGAAAAAACGGCTGCCTAAATTAAGGGAACGATAATCGAAGAAAATAAAAATTCACAATTACTTTTTTCCATCGTATATTGAAAACACGACCGGTTTCAGCTTGTCCAGCTCCAGCTTGGAAACCCACCTAAATGGTATAGCTTTAATTCCATTGATATGTGCTCCTTATAAAAGTAGCCAATGCCCTCCCAAAAGAATCNAGGCCATCTTCTCTCTTCTTTTCTTATCGTTTCCTAAGTAAGGGTTTCGTGGAATGACGACTGAGATAGCCTTACTCCTATAATCAATTGTTGAACGCTTTACTGTGTGAAAATCCATAACAGATAATCAAAGAAAATAAAAATTCACAATTACTTATTTCCACCATTATTGAACATGAAAATATGAAACATATATGGCTTAAAAGTTGCCAATGCTCTCCCAAAAGAATCAATTAAGCTGGCTTCTTATAATAACAACAACCTTCGCTCATTTTTTGTGAACAACAAAGATAAAATTAATAAGGAATTAAAATCTGGAATCTATAAATTAAAATGTAATGATTGCAATGCTGTGTATTTAGGACAAAGTGGACGGAACTTTCAAATCCGTGCTAAAGAACACATGAAATCCTTTTATACCAATTCTCCCGCCTCCCACTTTGCCCAACATCTAAACCTTTTCCTCCATTCCTCCTCCTTTATCCCAGATATCCTACATACCCTTTGCAATGATCCAAAGATGAATTTCTTGGAACATAGGGAAATTTGGGTTTCAAAAATTGGTTCTGAGAATATTGTAAATGAAATTATTCCTGTACCCCATTCCCCTTTACTCCATTGTACCCTTCCGAAAAACTCTCTCCCACATAAGACAGACCTCTACCCCCCCGGAATGCTTCCTGGCCCCTAACATTACCTGCTAAACTCTTAGAGCCTTTCACCTCTTCCCCCTCCACCCAAACCTTCAACCCTCTCTCCTGCTTCCTTACCACCCAACCCTCCCCCCCTTCTTTTCCTCTATATATACCTTGTCAATGTAACTTCTTGTCACCTTGGCTAAAACCGGTCGTGTTTTCAATATACGGTGGAAATAAGTAATAGTGAATTTTTATTTTCTTCGATTATCTGTTATGGATCTCCACACAGTAAAGCCTTCAACTATTGATTGTACAAAGGAACGATTTTATTGCGAAATACATAAAACTGTAAAAATCATGAGTTCTCTATCTAAGCGTGGAGGAAAGTTAATCAAAATAATAATTAAAATCTTCGTAGAATCATGTAATGAAAGTGGAACTTTAATGAAAAAATGTTGACTCTTGTCACTACTTACTGGGCATCAAGTTTTAACTGTCATAGGCCACTTCTGAATTCTTACCATCAGATTCAGTGATTATACAATATTATACAAAACTTCATAATTTGTTGAATGTGAATGTGAATACCTGAATGTGAGAGATACTGGTTCACTTCTCCCTTCCATAGTTTTACTTAATTGATCATTTTAAGAAATCAGCTAACGGATTCCGCTGATGCTGACGTAGCTGAGTAGTTATATATTAATGAATTGATGTTGAGTTGGATACTCTACGCATCGAAAGCTTACTGCGCTTTCTCCTGCCATTTTATATTATAGCAGTGAAGTGGAAAATTGAAGTTCCGGCTTTATCCGTGAAATGGTGCGTAAAACCAAACTCCGATTCGTCTTTTAGAGCGGAGATGTGAAAACTTTCAGGGAAAATGTAAAGAAAAAGCGCTAGGGCGGGTTGAAAGGTCTGCGTTTAACCATGAATTTAAAGTGTAGAAATAATAGAAAGAGATAATTTACAGATTTTTGTTGATGAGAAATTAAAAAAAAAAAATTATTTAAATACTTTAAACATTATTGGCAAGAATTAAAGAAGCACGGTTGTGATCTTATCGTGAAGGATGCTTCTATGTAGAATCAATTATGCTCGAAGAGGAATATTAAAAGATTTACGAGCAAAATTAAGGCTGGTAGTCCTAGCTACGGGATCTTTATTCTAAGGTAACTGCTCTCTTAAAAAAATTCCTTCAAGGAGGAGAATTTAAAATTGTAAAAATACGACAAAGATAAGGGCTCTCACTCCGAAGTGAAAGCTAATCAATGCTTATGCGTATATTACTTCGCGCAAAAACAAACCCTACTATCAATGTTACTTTTCTTACTTATTTTGTTCCTTAGCACAAACTTCAATAGTTTGTGCCATTAAATCCGAAATTATTCTGATTGTTCGTATTATTATCATAAGTTACGTAAGAATTGGGAATTTTCGGTTTCCCTTTCACATTTTCGACGTGAAGATCACTCTACGAGGAAATCGAACCCACAATAGGAAATGAAATACGCTTTCTCATCCTCAAATGTCTCTGTGAAATACATGATTGCTTAACTGCAGCACTCATATAGCTAGCTTTCACTTGTCGTTCATCTTTCGAATGAATTTCCCCGGTGCTTCTTCCGTCTTCTGGTTAGTCAGCAATAAGAAATGGAACGCATGAAAAAGTCGCCGTGCTGAAGCATTGCCATTTGTATGCAGTACAGAAGTTTTAGCAAAACTTGCCTTTTATTCTTTCATAATAATTTTTCTTGAATATTTGAAATTATAGTATATATTATGTATTAAATGAAATAAATCGCATTTTTATCATTGCCTCTAAAAGCCAGGCCTTGTCGTGGCAACCAATCCGATCTTTCTATCGCTGATCTTTTAATTTCCTTAAATCTTCTTATACCCATTAAACTTTTTATGTATCTAGGAACTTCTTCTTAGGCCTTCCTTTCTCTTTCGTACCAAGGATTTTACCCTCTACCTTATATCTTATTAAGAGTTTGTGCTTAAAAACACATCCAAGAAATTTAATTTTTCTTTTCTCCATAACCTTCATTAAGTTCCTTTATTCGTTGACCTCCTTCAAAACCTCCACAATGTTCTTTCTTTCAACCAAACCTGTTCTTATAAGTCTCCAAAGTCACGAATCCATAGCTTCAGGCTGAGCCTCCTCCAACTTTCCTATCAGATTCTTTCCTGTGATTATTTTCCTTCGACAAATCTTTTCACGTATATCTTGGATGAAAAAGCAGACGCAGCAATCATCAATATTAAATTTCGGTTTGAATCATTCATGCTGATCGACTTATTTGGTGAAAGAAACAAAATCAACTCACGGTATATGTAAGTTTTGAGGCAAAATTTCTGATTACTTATATCCGATTACCATTTCCTATAAAAGATAGAGCTTTCATAAATGTTTCCTGTGTCCGCGATATTCAGAGGGCATATAATCTGACTTTTTGCGCTCGAGCAAACTGGCCGTGCAAAATCATCTGTTATGCGAGAATTTGTAGGAATATGAAAAGAAGATAAGTGAGGGTTCAGATCTAGACATAAAAGTGGCATTTATTCAGTAATTATGAAACACGCTCAAGAAGATGTTATTTTTTTACGAATCCTAAATCGATTAGAAAAAGCTATAATTTTTTGTCCATCACTGAAGAACTGGATACATTTAGCTGAAACATTTCCTCAAGATGGTGAATTTTGCAATGAAAAAAAAAGGAAATTGGAACACAGGTGTTAATGAATTAGAGGTTTAAAAATACTCAGAAAGCCGTTCCTCGGCAGATGAAACTCGCGATGGACAAATGGAAAGTTCCGGATTACCGATTTCTAGGAATTGAAATCGATGATCCGTAGCTTCTCGTTTGTCTCCTAACGTGAGCTCCATCTGCCTACACACGGCTTACGGAGTACTTTTGAACCTCTGACTGCGATACTAATTAAAGGATAGGATATTAAAGGTAAAGATATCCCTATGCTTATACAATTCTGGGGATGAAAAACTCAGGTGATTGAGTGACATTACTACTGCTGCCTCTACATATTTCTTGAAGTCCCCATAAAAAGGACTACAATGGATAATTACTATGATACTAATGATTACTATTCTGAATGACTTCACCCATATTCCCAATTCCTTAAGCCTTACCTTGTAACATCTTCCCAAAAATAAGGTATCACCCTTCCAAGTCGGGGAATTACTGAAGAGAAAGACTTACTATAATGACATAAATTTATTTAGATCAAACAATATTCATTGATAAAACATTCCATTATTTGCATTTGGTTTTCAAACGAAATGTAGAAGAAAGTGAGGTTATAAAGCAAATCTCTGAAGACTCTTGAAGAATAAGAAATAATACCTCAACGAAATTATTTCTTCCAATTCCCTCGAGATTTTTTCTTGAAATAGTTGATTGATGCTTGCACCATACTCCTCGTCAAGCAGTTCTCTCGGTCAATTTATACTTCAATGGGTTTTCTGGTTTGTGAACAAGTCTGCTGGAATATGTCATTTCACCGTAGTTGTACTCTAATTTGAAATTCCGGACCAGCTGATATGAAAAAAAGAAGTTGGGTCTTAGTACCGGAATACTCAAATATTTTATGGTTTCCATTGCCATTCCCTCGGGTCTTAGTCTGCATTTCCGAACGCGTGTTTTTATTCGGAGAACAACAAAGTCATGGTTAAGTCTGACGTTAGGGCGAACTGAATGGAGTACCTTTGGTATTTGGTTGACTAGGCAACCGTATTTAGGATATTGATTATTCGTTTCTCAACTTCGTCTATTCTTTTACCAAACGTGGCAGAAAGGATTGGTCTGCATAGCGAAAGTAATTGTAATATCTGCCAGAATATTCAGTTTTAAAGCATATAATTTTCACAAATGTTGTGATCAGTTTTGTAATTTTCTGAAGGTTCTTTATAAATTAGGTATGAAATGTAAGACCATGTTTCAAAATAATATTGAAGCTGCATATTACGATGCCTCTGACTCATCTTGTGAATTATTTTTATGATTGCATTGATTAAATACCGAAATGTGTATAGCCACGTTTATTTTATACAAGATCTTTCTCAGAAATTTTATTCACGAATTCACTCATTGAATAAGCATTGATGAGAGAGTTAGAGAGTCATCTATTAGAGAGTTATCCCTTGAACCACGATTCACATTCAGAAATGTATGTAGCAGGAAGGTACTTTTATACCACTTTGAAATCTCTGTTAACTCCTAAGGTTAGTGTGTGGTCATGTACTTGATTTAGAATACCTTGCTGATGAGGATGGCAGTCTCCATTTCTGCGAATCTTTTTCCAATACACATCCTGGCCCCGAACCCGAATGGTAAGTAAAGGAAAGGGTTCGGCTTATTGTTGATAACGGCGTCATAGTCTTCAGCAGAGCCAATGTAGTTGCGACTGTGACCTGGTCGGTGCTTCAACCACCTCTCTGGCATGAACCGCGATGCCTGCGGGAAATACTCCTCCATCATTCCGCAAAGCGCATTTGCCATCATTAAGTTCACCTTGAATTTTAGAAAAGTTTCATTTGCTATCAAATATTATCTTCGTCCGTTCAAAGATGCCAAAGGGTTTGATGGGAATTTATTCGTAGGGAGAGGATATTGGCTTACATTTTTTGGGATTCGGTAGTTTCCTATGACTGTTTCCGAAGTTGTTCCTCTCATGTTGAACGTGCTTATCCCGTAAATTCTGAAATAGTGAGAAATCAAATGTAAATTTCAATCCAGCAGTGGTGCAAACACAGCATGCAATTACAATCAAATCACGTCTTCATTAATGACTGAATTTAGCGTACATCTTGAAATACATGTAGCCTATTTAAATCAGGAATTCAACTGGGCCAGTTGTTCTCCTTAGCGCAACGTTTTTCAAATTGAGGTCCGCGGTCTGTTTCCGATCCTCGTCGAATCGAGTAGATACTTAAATAAAATATTCGATGTTCAATTATTCTCCATAAGTCCTCTTACAACATGTTTGGAAAACAGCGCCATTGCGTATGCAATATCCTACATTTGTGCATGTCAGTCTGCGAGTAAAGCCCCTCAAGCGTCTTAAGTCGGAGGCATCAGAATAAATTGGGAATAGGGGTAAGATATAGTTTTATACTATTGCAGTGCGGCTGAAAAATCCAAGGATAAACATAAGCGAAAATGAGTGGGACTCGAATCGAGATTGAAGGGTTGAACCCACGTTTTACGCTGGGTTCGAGTCCCAGTCATGTCGATATATTTTGCTTCTGCTTATCCTTGGTCAAGCTGACGATCAGAGTAGAGTAAAGTAGATGGTGAAAAATTAAATAGGTAGGTAATTTCTATTACTTGGAAAGTGTTCTATCTTGGGATGGGAACTGTACAGATGAGGTTCGAAAAAGGGTAGCATTGGCCAAGGAAGCTTTTGTGAAGCGAAGGTAACTGATAACTATAGGTCTCGATAAAGGAATCAGGAAAAGATTGGTTAAATCATTGGTGTGGAGTGTTTTAATATGTGGGTGTGAAACATGGACCTTACGAAAAGAGGACATCAAAAGATCAGAGGCCGTACAGATGCGGGTATGGCATAGAATGGAGAAAGTAAGTTGGTTCGTTAGTAAAACCTACACAGAGATGCTAGAGATAGGAAGAGAATGTTTTAATCGAAGTAACTAAACGTTGATATAGGAAATGGGCGAGCATGTATTGAGGAGAGAGGAATTGCTAAGGAATATTATTGAAGGTAGAATGCAAGGGAAAAAACAGAGTGGAAGACAAAGGCAAAAGATGTTAGATGACATAAAGGGTGGGGTAAGTTACCAGGAGGTGAAGGAAATGGTGTCGACTAGGGGATATTAGGGTACATGAACCAACCAAAAGCATGTATTATGCATGTATTCTTGGGTATCAGTTTAAATGTTAAAGTATTCGTATTTTTCATTCCTCATGCTTTGCTCAGAAAAAATGTTAAAAAGAAGCAACGACATGCTAAACTGCATCTTTTGAAAATAATTTGACGAAATTCAATCATAATAAATTTGGAATAAAATGACAGGCCTAATATTTAATCTCATTTAGGCAGAAAAATATTCGCACGATCATGTTCATAAATGTAATAAGAAAAGGACAAGTCGGCAACCAAGAAGAGTTGACGAACAACAACGTTTATTGACTCATTATCAAGAAGTATCTAATATCATAAATAGCTGTTGTGTGCCTGCCTGTCCGTTATGATGTATGATTATAGTAACTTTCCAAAAGAAATGTATTGAAGCAATAAAAAAATCATTTCACGCACTTTCCGATAGGACAAAGGTATGACATTCAGGGATTCATTAGAAGGCCAATTGACTACTTCATATAGATTTGTTTACCATAAACATCCTTGGTTCGACTCAAGATTACTCGAAACCTTTCTATAAGAATTAAAATAAAAACTTCATTTTGATCGATTTTGCAGCATTACCTTTTCTATAAAAATAAATTAGAAATAAGGGCCCTACAAAATCGATATTAGTATATACCATGAGAATTAAAATTGAATAGTGTCTTGTTTCGATCGAGGAATATCGTTTTTGATTAGAAATTGAGAGAGTTGGGACAAAAAGACGAACATTTTGTATAATTTTGATAGTTATCAACAACCTTCTCCTTGATGATCAAGGCGATTGTTATATACTAGCTCATAGATTTTTCCATTAGAATACGATGTGTATTAAGGCCCATATAGAATGGATACTAAGGTGATGATCGTCTTTTTGAAGAGGATTCAAGTTAAAATAATAGCTACTTATCACTTTTGACGGTGCAGTTACGTCATAACTCCTTTATTATTATAATTCATTTACTCTTATTTTTGGCTTTAAATGATCGGTTTATCTTTTGATACAGTTTTCACGTAATTCTGGAGATTGAATTCATTATGATAGAACGATTCCACTGTCTATGATATTCCCATACTTCCTTTCCTAGTGTTTTAAGAAATTAGACAGATGGTTTCACTATATAGCATAGGTATGAGCAATTCATGAAATATACGTACATAGGGAAATATTTTCCAAAAGTCTAAAAAATTATAATAAAAATATCTTTCTAGTTACCTAAGGCTCTCTTTTAAGCATGCCTTCAGGTACTTCATATCTTCAAGCATCTCTGCGGTGATATTGTCGTTCCGGTTGGGAAGAAATCGCTTTAGTTCCTGGTACAGATATTCTTGCTTATCAGGATTCTTCGCAAGCAAATACATTGCATTCGAAGAATTGATTGCTGTCTACCTTAAATCAAAAGGAATTATTTAAATTAGCCAAGTAAATTATCAGACAATGACAAAGAAAAATATTTGAATCTACTTCAACTTAATCTTGCCTTGAAAAATTACATCATTTAACACAGTAAACCTCGTTAACACAAACCAGAAGGGATCGCAAAATCGGGAGATCGTGTCAATGAGTTTTTCTTTACGAAGTAGCGGCGAAAAACACTTTATGCTCGTCTAGCCTGTTCTATATACAAAAATGTACATCCATAAAGGAAGAAAATTATGCGCTTCGATGATAATTTCGAGTTTGTCTCATTCATATGTTGTATGCAAGCTGGCGGGTGACATTGTCCAGCTGCTTCCCTAAGACTGCTATGTGGAATTTGAATTTTTAAAATTTACTAATGCTAAATTATACGTGCTTGTATAGTACACATTGGATATATTTTGGAATAATCTTAACATAGTCATTATTTGATGCCTTATAGTATGAATCTTAGCACAATGAAGGGTATTCTTTGTCCATAAGCATGTCTACTTTACCTTATCTGTTCAACATCTATATTGAGCAATACTGTAAAGAAAAACACTTAGTGAGTTACACAAAAGATATTTAGGTTAGCTAATTATATTGTCATCTTGGCAGAATCAACTACAGAATTGAATCGAACGTTTGAAGTTTAGTCTATAGGCTTGAAAGTATTAAAATTAAAAATAAATCAGAATAAAATAAAGGCTATGGAATCTTCTAAAGATAAGGATCAGCCCTAGTTCAATTTAATGATAATTAAATTATATCATATTCGGCCGAACTTCGTAGAAGGACATTCTGAAGAGTAGAAAAAACACTGTAAAACTTCCACACTATTGGAATTTATTTCCGACCTGATGATGGCCTCTGCGCCGAAACCGGTCGGAAATAAATTCCAATAGTGTGGAAGTTTTACAGTGTTTTTTTCTACTCTTCTTAATGATAATTAATACAAGAATAAGTCAAGTGAAGGAGTTCTCTTATCTTGGTGGTGTAATTATGAGTGAAATCAAACTTTTCTTGGAACGAAAAGACGGCAAAGCAAACATATGAAAGTGAAAGGAATGTTTTTAGAAGCAAAAGCATTATGAATTAGGAATATCCTTCATAAGAATCTCTGCTTGGAGGATTATATTACTTGGAGGTGAGACTTGAACAATGGGGAGGTTGGAGAAGTCTCGGCTAGAAGCTGTGGAAATGAGGCTTTGGAGACGAAAGTCTCACCTGGAAAGAACAAGCTTGGCTAAAAGGTAGAGCAAAGTGGTAGTTCAGATGGAGGTTGAGGAAAGGAAATCATTAGGTGGATAATAACTTAAGTACTCCATATTTGGGAAGAATTAATCTGAGTTCTTCATAATTCAATTGCTTGAAGTTACTACGAAATTAACAAATATGGCTACATCTGATGATGTAATTTTAGATTCCAACATTATTACACTCACATTGTTCATATTTAAGAATTACTCACCGTATCCACACCTGCCATCAGCATATCCATCGCCATGATGTATGCAACTTTAGGGTTGGCTGATGTTCTTAGCAAAATCCTCTCTAGTGCACTTAGCTCATGGTCGCTGCAAGCTCCTCTCTTTCGCATTTTCTCGAGAGTTTCGTTGATAAACTTCGACGATATTCTGGATGTTAAAAATTTCCCAAATTTGTTCATGGGTAAAAATCAACATTAATAATAGTTAACCCATTTCCGGCGAAAGTTGCGAAAACGCAACATTACTGTTTGCTGTGAATGTTTTACATTAAACATAAATTTTCGATTGCTTTTGCTGTTTCTGTTGTATTCCAAGTCTGCAATTAATTTTGAATGCAGAAATATCATCATTAATAATAATTATTTTCCGTAATAAATTTTTAAATTTGTCAAATCTTGTTTCGCGAGTGTACCCGAAGCTAATTTTTTTAGTACACAATTCAAATTTCCTGTGTGTTTTCGTATCGACATTTCTTATAAGAATAATATATATTAAACATACTCCCTAATTCATTTCCAAAGAAAAACACTTTTTCTCCTCTAGTTTCAAGACTTAAGACTTATTTCGGCCAAAGTAGCGAAAACGTAACATTATTTTTTACATATATACAATATTTTACAGAGTTCATATTCTTTACTCTAATTTTTCTAATTAAACTCATAAATACAACATTACTAAAATCGGCAAATATCTCACAATCTATAACATTGGCTGTTAATGGGTTAATATCATACGCTGAGATATTTCTGCCAGTAGATCAACAAAAACTGTGGAATATAGACTTACTCAAGAAAAAAATCCATCGTTTTTACGAATTTCCTCCAAGTGGGGGTACTGATGATTTTCCAGACAGGAACCCTCATCTCCAATGTTTCGGTACAGGAGATAAAATCTTTGGCTGCCATGATCATTTTCTGCGGGACGGAGTCAGGTGCGAGATTCGGTTCCAAGCAACCGAGCCGCTTATCAAATGCGATCAGGGCAATTGCTGTAAAAGCGGATTTTTCTTCAGATTATCATAATCATACATAATGTAATATATTTTTAAGTTTTTCGCGTTATTGGGTTGAGCAAAATTCATTGCCGTCTATCTGAATTTGTAT
This sequence comes from Ladona fulva, assembly GCA_000376725.2. Lineage (NCBI taxonomy): Eukaryota > Metazoa > Arthropoda > Insecta > Odonata > Libellulidae > Ladona > Ladona fulva. The sequence continues at coordinate 698,860 of KZ308282.1, read as the reverse complement.
TATTGCCCCCAAACACGAATGTTTTATCAAGTATCAACCAACTCGATAGAGCAGTTTTTCATTTAGCAGCCAGTGTTTTTGATTTTAAATTTATATTTTTTTCTGCTCTTTGCATAAAACGTCAAGTTGAAGAAAATGAGTATCTTCATAACTCGTTCCTATTCACTTTCATTCCAGACAGAAAAATGCAAAAGTTGCCGAAGCTTCTCCCGAGACTTATGCTGTGCATTGAAATGATGTCTTGCCAGAAAGAAGGCTCGATAATGGTTTTTAGGCTTCAAAACAGTAATTTCAAGGAATAAACAGATGTAAAAAATTGCCTCATGAATGATAATCAAACCGAGATCTCTCACTTTCTGGGTAGATATTCTGAGTAATAATTACCTAGTTAAAATTAATATCATTAGAAGAGCTTCCCAGAAAGTGAGAGACCTGGGTTTCAATATCACTCATGTCGTTATTTTTTTCATATCTGTTTATCCCTGGAATCCTAGCCGCACGGCTTTCCTTGCTTCGTTATTTACCTCTCCCTCGTTCTGGTAATTTCAACATTAAGAGGGCGGAATGTTTCGATCGTTGGGTTTGATGAAGATCGATTCAACCAGCTTCTATACTGAAACTTACGTCAATTGACGAGGTAATTAGCTCAACAATTGTCGTATGTTAAGAAGACTGTAGTAAACCATCTTCATTTGATAGAGAAAGCTGAAAAGTTCGGCACATTAGTTCCAAACGCTTCGAATCAAAGAAACAAAGTTCCAAGTTTATTACCAGTATCATCGATACTGAGAATAAGTTGTAAATAACAACGAGGAACACATTATCGATTAAATTGCTAATTGTTTTTTTTGTTGAAAATGCCTCTTGTCTTTAAACTTGACCAAATTGGCAACAGCTTACTCCTTAACCAATTAAAGATTCACCATATGGGTTTTCCCTCTCAGTTGAACGTATTTTAACATTAATCATATCATCTTTTACCTTTTCACGGCTTACTTCGTTTGGGGGATTCTACAACAACAAGTTAAATGCCTTAAGAATGAAATATCTTTTTCCTAAAATAACCGGCTAAAAATCAAAGCAGTTCCAGGAATTTGTTTATAATAATTTGCTACATCAACTTTGTATTTTAAAATGGTCGTTATACATTAGTTTTTGAGTATAAACATAATTAATTCAATGATCGAAATAATTTTTCATTGATTTTTTCTGTGACTTAAACCGAATCACTAATTATACACCAGTAGGAAATCCATACAGTTTCATTTCATCGAAAGGCAAAGAGTTGCATTTAATTCAGTGGCACATCAGATTGTCACAGTTTTATATGAACCGTCTCGGTATCATATTGTTCTTTTTTCGTGTTTAATTATTTACTCACTAGAATGGTACTTACATTCGAGCGACCATTTCTTTAGCTCATTCATGAAGTCATCGGGCATTTCGGATTTGGAGTCTCTCAGGTGTTTGATCCTTTGAAATAAAGAAGTTCCATTTCAAATAATGAAACGACAACAGCACTGGAAAACGTGTATATTCATTCTTAAGAATGGTTGGCACAATTAATTTTTCAGCTTTATAACCTATGCAAACCTATTTATAACCCCAGAAAATTACCCATGAAAATCTTTTCTGAAATTGGGTTTGATTTCTCCGTTCATTTCTGAAAGTTGCAATTCTCTACGTGGTTATGGTAACATTTTCTACTAGGTTCCATCATCTTTCCCTTATCTATATTTTGAAAATTATTTGATACACCTGTATTTATGCATGAATACTTACGCAAGGGTTTGAGAATAAATCTAAAAAAGTATGGATTACTTAAAAACTTAACATTTTAAAGAGCCCAATTCCACAATTGATAGAATTTTCCTAATTAATTATAGTTTTGGTTTAATTAATTATATAACTTCAGTTTAATGGTCTAATTAATATTAAGAGTCTCTATTGCTACCTATAGTGAAAATTAGAATATTAAATCTTCAGTTGTATATTTCACAGTCATTCATTTAAAGGAAAAGTATTCGATAGTTCTTTGCCAACCATACAGACAATAGAGTTTATCTTGGAAAAATATAGCAGTCCCGTGGCTTTACGTTGAATATGCAGTTATTTATTTAGTAAATTTTAATACTGAAGACCAAGACTGACTAGATACAGCTATACTCACTTGGCTAAAAGTACCCACAAAAACGTCTCCGTGAATTATTAAGTTACAATGAACGAAGAATATCAGACATTTGTGCAAGAAAAACACTGCACTCAAAATAGCCTTTGATAGGATAGATGTTCTTAACAACATGGGATAGATCTGATAAATTATCTCTTTTACCTCTCGATAAATTCGTTAGTCACCGCTGTCACAGGTTTTATGTACATGTTTGTGATTCTGGGCTGCATCAGAGGTGGATTAACAGTTGTTCGAAACTTCTTCCATTCTTCTCCGTAACTTGAAAAATCGTTTAACACTGCCTTAGTGACAGATATTCCATAGTCATCTTATATTTACATTTTTAATTTCTCAATAAACGTGAAATAAAACTGTTCATAATATTTCGAACATACCCAACGAGCAAACCACCAACTCCTTCATATTTGTCTTTTCTTGTTACTTTCCTGTAGTAGATGAGGCACTGCATGATGTCCCTATCAGGATAAGCTCCTTCTTTTCTGAATACTTCTTCGAAATATTTCGGATCAAAGAGAAACACCATGTCCCGGCGACCAGGCACTTTACTTATCCTCACTATCTTTCCATATTTTTCCATTAGTGCTTGGTGCTGAGCTAATACGTTCATATTTCCGAACTCTCCTGAAAGTAAAATTTTGATAATCTATGTTTATAATAAATATGTATGGGAGCCGTTTCTATACATTAAATAAAATTTCAAGAAAGTGGTAGGTATGGCAATTAGAAGTGATAGTTAATCCAAAACACCTATTCAAATAAATTACGTCTGTCTGTCTGTTATCGCATCACGCAAAAAACTGTCCTACCGATTTCGATGAAATATGACTGGGTGGTAACGTATGTCCTGAATTGACACATAGGCTACCTTTTATCCCGATATCTTACATCTTTCGATGGTTAAATGGACCATTATGTTTGTTATGACGTCATAGGCGGAGGTGAAAGAGAGAGGTGCGGGGGCGGAGTAGGGGCGGGGAAACTTTATTTTCCCCTAAAACTTTATAAATAAACGTTTTCCAATTTTCAAGACTGGCACATCATTACATCTCCTCCCCGCACAGATTATAGGCTACTTATCATGTGCCTTTTAGTCCTCGGTTTGATCCTAGACATGGAAATTTTTTCCCATAAGAAGAGCATGTATAGTTCACTTTTACAGCTTGCAGGCTTCATTTCTTTTGGAAAATTAAAATAGAAGGACTCATTGTATGGAGTCGAGACAAGTATCGTAAGGAAGAAGATTTTATTAAGATATTTTTTCTACCGTCGATTATAGGTTTCGGGTCCAAATAACGCACACTTTGATAAAACATCAGAACATTTCGTCAAAATTCATCATTTTTGACACGACATCGTCTGGACGACAAATTCAATGGTTAAGGTCGAGCTTTTATATTTAATCTTAATTTTCATTTAAATACGGTGTGGAATACCGCTGTGAGGAATACACGGTGATATATCAATGGCTTTTTGCCTGAATTTAAACTCTAGGGAACTTTTCGCTTACGATTTCATTCACAATATGATAGATTTCAAATATCGCTTGGATAATAAATGCCTTCAATTCCCATTTGGTACGTATATTTTACATTGATTATATTTACAAATACGTTAGTAATGAACTAGATTTTTTTTCTAAGAGATGCTATGGAATATTCGTATATTAGTTACTGCTTTGTATCTTGAGGTGATTGAACGGGTAGTAGCATAGTTGCATTTGTAAAATGTGCTTCGACAGCTAAGGTTATTTCGCTTATATGGGCCCGCACCGAGATTCAAAACGGGGACCACATTCAACATAAGCACATTCGCTAGCCATTTGGCTATCTGGGAGCCCATTGAACGGATATTATTATTCTTTAATTTCTTTCTGCCTTATTCTCCGAGGCTCAATAAGTAAACAATGAGTTAACTAGGCGTATTGAATGACGAGCTTCGCTTAGAATTAGTTGCTCACATTTGCGTATTCCATGAATATATAAAGTACTGTGTGTCAGTCCAATCTCTAAATTGTTAATATCATTAATGTGCGATTTTCTAGAGTAAGTATTAATTTTCGCTTATAAATTATTGTATTGCTATGCAATTCGCATTAAGTATATTAATTACCTCCTAATTACTTTCCCGTTGAGAATCAACGGGCACTTCAGCTAGTAGTATTATAAATATTTCATTATAAAATGCATTATTGATAATATTTTTCGAAGAATAATTTTTGCTTAAATCCTCTAAGCTAATTTAACTGCGAGTGCTTCCAGTTGTATATAGGATCAGGAGAACATTCCTGAGAGCCGTTAAAAGGAAAGGGATTGACTTCCAATCTGTCGTTAGAAGTTAGGGAAGATAGGATGGCTAATTTCTGAACGTCTGCAATATTATGGTATGAGTTTTTGGCGGCTCTTTTTCCACTCTATGTTGACACGTGCATGAAATACGTGCCTCGGGCCAATGAGCCCTTATTCCAGGAATATTTTACAAATTTTGGATGAAATTATACACAATTTGTACATCAGAGGGATACACTTATGACCTCAAAGTTTATTCTGGAGAAAATCCAAATTGGAACTGATTAATGGACTTTTAGACGAGGGAAGAACTGTGTTCGTGGATAATTATTATATTAGCGTACCTCTGTGTGAATCTCCATTGTAAAGGAAGACGTATGCATGTAGAAATAGGCGCGGAATTTGGACAGCAAAATAATAGTGGAATTCGGGTCATTCAATGTAATGACAAAAGGCCAGTTCAGATGTACACTAGTCGACCTCAACTTGTGGAGGAATAATTCCATCCGGCAAGAAAAAAAATGGGATGGATATGCCATTTGCAAACCAAAAATAGTAATGGCATACAACAAAGCTAAAAAAAAGTGTTGAAATTTCGGAGAAAATATCTTCATACTATACGGATAGATAGTAGATTCGTCGGACATGCGTCGTAAATACCTGAGTTATTTCGAATAAGAATAAGGCGGATAAACATTCAGGTGATATTCTGGATTTCTGCGAGAAGATAATTGAAGGATTGCTTCAAGATGGTTCAATTGACGAGGAGAGCACTGCATCCCGAGAAGAACTTGTACCAGGTCCATCAAGAAAAAGAAAGAAACCACTGACCGGACTTAAACCCACAAACTAGGGTCCTAGCACCGCGCACGCTCAACACTACAACACCACTAGCGATGTTTATCACATCGATGTGTTGGTTGCTATTCAAATTTTCTAATTGACGAATTTTAAGCTGAATTTAAAACTCGTTTTATTCAGAAACTAGGGAAAGTTAGGAAGAACTGGAACATAATGGGCTTTATATTTTGCCAAGGAACCTATTCTTGGTTGAGTCATTGAGATTCGTTTGCCGCACCGGTCAAGGTTCCCTCGTAAGAAATTTATTACGAAGGTTCCTGAACGAGGTTTTTTCCCTCCACAAGTTTCAAATTTCTAACCACTCTTTACATTACTCCTGTCTTTTTTCATCAGTAAGTTATCCTTCTTCTCCTATACTCACTGTCTTCTATATGCAGTGCCTTCGAAAAAAAATCTTCCGTAAGTTGTAATCGCATGTTAAACGTAATATCCCGATGTTAATTTATTTTTGAATGCCAAAAAATGTAGCGATTAAAGTAAGAGTAAACTGAAAAGTAAATTTGCGGACAGAACATTTCATTAAGAATATGCTCGGAAGTAGGCTATCGATGGAGATATAACGTCAACCAAATACAGGATGGACCTCTTAAACGAATGATCTCCATATACATATATGTATTAAAGAATAAATGTTTGTCCCGTGTATTCCCCATGGCTTGTCCCTTTAAGCTTTGATTTAAATTAGGATAATAATACAACGTTATTATGACGAGATTGAGAATGCAAAGTCTCTTCTTAGATCCAACATTTCACCAAATGAAATTTAAAAGAGATGAATTTCCACTAAATGAGTTTCTGGGAGACGTGGGCGAGGTTCGAAGGAGAAAAATCCGATTTGAATGGGGTAAAATATACTGGAGGTCACCCCCTCGTAATGAATGATATACGTGTGTCAGGTGCGATATTTGGGATGCCCATCTTCTGTCTATGTGAAGCAGATGTTTGCGGAGGAAATTTTATGTGGACTCCCTTGGATCGATCAATGATATCTACAGAACTAAAAATGAGAGCCGTTGCAATGCACTTCCGTCCCGTTTCAATATTCAAATTATTAGCTAACATTCACAATTGTCATTTCGTTCCATTACTTTAGAAACTATCATTTGCACGTTAATGTCTATAGTCAAACTTTACGGAAAATGAAGTGATTTCCAACAAAAAACTTTATGAGGAAATCCAAGTCTTGTTTATACAATATTTACCTATTAGCATTATTACGGTAGTATCCCGTTACTTTCTCACTAAGACTTGGGATATACGATTCTAAGAATTAACTTCTTTTCTATGATTTAAGAAATGTTATATTTTCTTTGAAACCCCTTAAAATGGAAAAAATGTTACATAAAATATCCTTCATCCTTTTCATTAAGCAGAATCAACCATACAGTCTTTTAGCTTGTGCATTTTCTTGGAAAGAAGGCATCAAATAAAGAGGTCATAACTGCGTATTTCTGTATCCACTGAAAGCAATTCAACAATTTACGAAGCGAAAATGATGAATTTTCGAAAAGAGCAATATTTCCAAGAAAAGTTGAAGGGTAAATAGTGTAATTATCCTAAGCTTGCATCGTAAGTTGCTACAGATTCCCTTAGAAACGGACCTTTCAGAAATTTGAATTGCTCAAGGAACCTGACCCCTACTTAAAGACTCCAATGCGCGATTAGATTGACAGTGTCTCCATTTCTCGTAGAATAACGAGATGAACAGATAAAGAGTGACACAAAAAGATAATTTCTAACGAGAAAGAGAGCTATGTCTATTTTTGTCGTGCTTTTGGCCTTCAATTTTAGTCCCTGGCATGTAACGGAGTTGTTCACATCGAAAACGGATACTTCTATTTGAGAAGACATTGGCACAGTGCAAATACGTTATGTTTCGTGGTCTATCTCAATGGAATAAGTGATATTGTTGCCTGTTTTTGTTGCTAAACGTGCAACGATTTTAGTTGGATTAAGAGTTGCAACGGAAAATAAATGGGAGGGTCGCACAGTGTGTAATTGTTGGTGATATACTGTGTTGGTGCTATAGAAAGAAGAGCTGTATGTTGGAAGTGAATGTGGCAACTATAGAGTGAAAGAAAGAGGATCGCATTTCCGCATCAATCTGAATTACAAGGCATTCTTTTACTACTTCGTCTTATAATACATTTATTTCGTCTATATGCATTCCCCGGTCATTCCACACTAATTCAATGCAAATTGCAATAACGATTAGCAATTTATATTGTACAGAAAGTAGGTGTGAATTCAGCTGCAAAGTGACTGTGATCCAGTGTGACTTCAGTGAAAGACGAGGTGAACGCGAAAAGTTCTTCGGAGGCATTTGTGAGTGAAAATGGTACGACGAGAGTGAACAAATTGGTTTATTACATCGCCAGTGTTCATCAAAAGTGTAAAATTACTATTTTGCCAAAAAGTAATAATGACGAAGTGCTATGATTTGTTATCTGAAGGAATTACTTTGAGACTTCATATTGAAGGTAGGAAAACATTCCCGGCATACGCTTTTAACGACCAGCCAAAGCAGTTAACTATTACGAAGAGTATGCACTATTATTTTCATTGCTTAACGCCTTAATTGTGTATGTACTAAAACGTTCTAATTTAAGAAAATAAATTTAGCTAACCATATAATTACCTTTTTTCTTTCGTTTTTGATGAAAAAATATTACACCTTCGGTTCATTTAATAGTTACTTCACGAAAACTAATTTCTTACGAAGCATTCAATATTTATTTGAGTATCCAAAATAACAAACAACGAAAGTGAAATGCTGTCAATGGTGACCTGCTCTAGCAACTTACATAATAAGGAATTTATTACTTTTTAATGAACCACAACGTGATTAGAAATGCAATGTACCTCAAATTATGAGATTAGTCAGTCGGCAAAATAAAAATCTAAGGCTTATATGTCATATAATGACGATGAATGTAAAAGTACGTGTTTGAAAACATTATTACCAACTTGAGGCTTACTTTGGTGGAGCATCCGAGCTTAAATGTCTCATAAGGGTTGTTACCACATTTTCTGTGATAAAGGTTCCATTTCAACTTTATTGTATATTCTTCTATTAATACTAACTAAAATTCTAGATTAAAATGTCTGCATATTCGTTAGCTTTACTTCGACTTACATATTAGATAAAACAAAAATAATTCCGATAATTTCCTAATAATGACTATAGTCTCGATCAATCATCGAATTATTTTCATTGAAATGATCTTTAGTGCGCGATGTTTAAAAAAAAAAGATTTTTAAAAACAACCCTTTGTATATTAAAATTAACATAAAA
>KZ308282.1:640034-663876 GCA_000376725.2 Ladona fulva | reverse complement strand
ACACACACATATATATATATATATATATAATAAACCTACTTTATAAGTCTATAACGTTAATAATATAAGTCATGTATAATGTGTAAAATAATTTATAGATGCCAATCAACCTATGCTTAGAATTCCAAATTTTGGCATTTTTTGCAACATTATGAGAGAATGATCGTTTAGAATAATGATATAGATATAACTGCATGCGTACATTTAGAATTCTTTTAACTCACTCAATCAAAAGACCTCCTATTCCCTCGAAAAAATCTTTTCTATGGACTTTTCTGTAATAGGCGATTGAATGAAGACCGTCCCTGTCAGGCCATGGACCTTCCTGCCGATACATCTCTTCGAACAGTTTCGGGTCAAAGAGGAACACCATGTCACGCCTTCCTGGTATATTGGTTAGCTTGGCGATCTTACCGTATTTTTTGAAGAGATTCCTTTGCTGTTCGATTAAATTGTTGTCTCCCATTACGCCTGAAACAGAAATAAAGTAAAATCAATAAATCAAAGATAGAATTTCTACCTCTCTTTGTCATCCGATATTCACCATTCATTTCTTGAATTCTATTGACTTTTGCCGTGTGAATCATTGATAACGGTATAAATTAGGGGAATTACTTCATAATTTATTATGGTAACAGTCGCGTTTTCAAAAGGTTAATCTGTAGGACTTGTTTGATAATTTTTCCGAACTTCGATAAAAACTTTGAATTTAATTAAAATAATAAAATATGAAGAGATAACGCATTTTTCTCATACATATATGGCAAACAACGATTCCGCAGCATAATTCCCAAAAATATTCTTCTTGCTATCTTTCAAAATTTGTACGGCCATATTTCAGCAAAAGATAAATCATCTATACATGGTAATTTATTATTGAGACTGTTATAAAAATCCATAGATCACCTATGGTTCTCCTTATGAACAGAAATCGTGGATACACAAAGAAGCACTTTTCAAAAAGTCAATAGATATCATGACACTTTTATTAGAACCAAAATGAGTGTTCTGTTAAAATTATTTTTTGAAATTTACTTTTCTTTTGTCTTTCTCATCTTGAGTCTCAATTACTATGATCATCGGTCATTGGAAATGGCCAGTAACTGAATTAAGTAATTTCCCTTTGAAACCAATGTAACCAGATTGAAGAGGATTCATGCATCATATTTAGAGGGATTTTTAATATTCGAAAAAAAAAATTAAGTTGGTCGAGATATCACTATAGGTCGCTAACCTATTCCTGGGATGAACTGATGCAAGTTTCCTATTATCGGCAGTGGTTTTGGTCCAGGTATTTCTTCGTAAGGCCGCGCGTTGTCCCAACTTACGGGAACAAAACCATCGTCAGCTGATGTGCGGGCCAAAGTTGCCATCCGGAGAACGCCATTGCATGTGAGAGTCACCGATTTGGATTTGAATCCGCCTCTGAGAACCACCGAAGCCATCTCTTTCAATCGAATTAATCTACGGAAGAGAGAGATACGGTAATCATATAATAATTACCATTATTAACACAGCGTTACCTTTAAAATATTATCTTTTCGGGACATTCTTGATTATTTTATTTAGTAATTTCTTCATCATTTCTCTTTCTAGAGCTACATATTGATCTTTTAACTTACTTTTAATCACTTCTTTGGTTTTGCCCTACTCAAGTTTTTTTCTCTCCTTCATTCAAAACACTTTCCTACTTCAGTCATTTTCAGTATCTTCTCTTCTCTGACATTGTCTGAACTCCTAATCTTCTGTCTCCCTCTCCAAGTCCACATCTAACAATTTTCCAAGAACTTCTCTGGGATATCTTTATACTACTGGCTTTCTTTGTCTTTATTTCCAGTTTGTCTTTATACCCTGAAAGAGTCCTTATCTAAAAGGCCCAACAAGTTCGTAATCTGCTCAATCGACTACCAGTTTATCCTCAACACCTACTAATTTTTCAATCCAAAAATATTCTCATAACTTCCGTTTTATATTTTGATCATCATTACAATAATTAGAAAAAAAATTATTTCGTGCATATTATCTCCATAGTTACTGTTTTTCATAACTTTCCAGAAGCCAAACCGTCTTTTACATGCAAAGAAAAATCATTGGTAGAATGTTGCCTATTTAATGAATGTTTTTTCCTGAAATACGCAGAATAGCATCTGCCTAACCTTTTTAGATATGCTTCTACTAATACCAAAGAGTCGAGCTCAACGAGTAATATCATACTGTAAAACTATGAATGTTGTATGAATATATAACCAACCAACTAAGCAGTGAATTACAAAAACTTAGCAGACATTCAATGTTATTATTTTTCCTAACTTTAGACTGCCTCTTATTCAAAATCATTCCTCCGATAAAAATATCGATTAAGGCTATAACGGAATATCGTTTCAAAATCACGAATCCTAAGCGTAATACCAGACATTTTACGGATTTTATTTCTTTCAAAGGCCGCAAATCTTATATTTTCTGATTATCAAGTTTTTAGCCTGCAATTACTTCATGATAGAATCTTCACCATATGCCCTGTCAATCGGTAATACTGTTCCCTTTTTCTGCCGAAACAAATGATCAGAAGGAAGTGAAATGGCCTTGCCCGCGCGACGTGATTCCCGGAATAATTTTCTTTAGCCATTCTAGCGTCGTATATTCATATTTAGGATCGATTCTATGTACAGGATTATTTAGTGGCACTTAACCGTAACTTCTTTATTTCACAGAAAGACTCGAGAAATTCTTTAAATAAAGGGCGAAACTGAGACGATGTATTTTGACGTTCCAAGCGATAAGCAAGCGACCGACAGAGCAACGTCATGTCTGCCTTTCAAGTGAAGAACCCTGAGGTTGGTTGAATCATCAACTCCTGAGTCATTAGCTACCATAAAGTTTTGAAAAGGAAGACATAGAGAGTAAAAGGATTGATGTAGTTATCCTTCGCTTAACTCCCTAAGCCAGAATGTCGTTAGCATAAAATATCCTCATTAAAGCATTACATTTGCCTGATAAATAGCTTTTTCATAATATTCACAAAAGAGTGATCAAAATGAAGGCCATTATTCAGCATCAGCTGTGCCTTAGTAGCGTTTATGTTATCACAGCCATGGGCATTACTGAGACAAGTAAATAAAGATACATTTCCCCTATCCTCTACCGGAAGACTTGAAAAATATTCCATTCATAAAGATGTCATCGGGAGCGACGACGTCATAGCTGCGATTTATTTTCCTAGCGGTTACCATAGTAACGGCGTCAATTATTTTTCTTTTATCTGCCTCACTTTCGTCATGAAACGGCTTAAGAAATTCAGTCGATCGATAACCATTCGTCTCGGTTTCAGTGTTATATTGCAAGGCAATGTAGTGACGTAGAGATACACATGACAAAGGCAAATAAATTACTTAACTTTATGTAAGAGTATAGTTATGTATCCTCAGACGTGCCCAGCCACCCCTCTTGAGGCACGCCAGGTCCAAGCAAAGGTCCACAGCGTGTTTTTTACCTGCCCGTTATGTTATTCATAGATAAATTCATATCACGTCACTAAGATTATGATTATGAATTTTGTTACTTATTTGACCCCTAATGCTTAACTATCTTAATTACTTGTTTCTAGTCGAAAGGGCGATTCATTGATGGTTATAATTGAAGTAAAAGAATGAATGAGTCATCGGAAAAATATTACATCACTGAAATAAATTTCTGATTTAAAATGTGCACTTAGGTCGAGATGCAATGGTACAGTCCTAAGAGATAGGAAAAGGAAATAAATATGAAAAGGAATCTGCTTCACCTAAAGCACCGTAATCTCACTATATTTTCACATTTCATCCCTATTTCAAACATTTCTATGATTACATTAATGATTATGATCGGATGATGATCCGATAATGAGCGTAAGATAAGAGAAATAGATGCGAGGACAAGTTGTTTAAGGGACTCTTTCTTTCCGCTAACGATGCGCAACAACAATAAGCTAGAGTTTGCTCAAACGCTTGGTGTTTACATCCCCTGCCACTCGCTGAAAGGCGGCTTGCAGGGTACATATGTAGATGACCATAACATTGTTATTGTGGAATCATTATTTAGCAAGAATGTTTTCGGAAACATTGAAATTAAATTAAAAGCTTGAGAACGAGAAATCACATCCAACATACAACGATAGGAATACAAAAATAATGATAACTAGAGAATTTTATTAGCCTCGTATTTGTTTACCAGCTATCACTTTTTACCCAACTTCGATTAGATGATATTGGATATTTTTTATAGAGTGACTAACTTCTGATTGAACATTGCAACTGATGGCAAAAAGTTCGGTTGTCATATAAATCGATTAGAAAAACTAAAATTTATCTTTATTTTTTAAATAGCGGAAGTGTTCTCAAGTCTGTGATATTTTTACTCGAAACTGTGACAAAATTTTCACTCAGTAGAAAAGTTTGAATGAAGAACGAGGAGTAATTTCGTTTAATTCTATAGAATGAAACAAACATACTCAGCCAATGATGTGCGTGTGGTATCCCCTCCGCCTTTCCCTAGGAAACCTGCTCCTCAGCGCAGCCACAGAAAGCTTCTGCCTGCCTCGCAGTCTACTCGCTTCCCAGCTCGCAATCATCGGCCTTCGAATTCACTCTGCGCGCGCAATTCCATCGCGGAAGCCGACGAATAATCATGCGAAGAAATGCTAAATTCCACAATGACATGTCTAACGTCGATTAATTGGAATCCTGAATAAAATAGTGACAATGTATTCATTCGCATTCGTTATCAGCATCTTTTATTTCTCATACTGTAGATGTTCTTTAGTCTTCTAGTAGGCCCTAAGGGTCATTATATCGACTCTGAATGCGAAAAATACTAGAATGTCTTTTATTTAAAATTTAAAAAATGTTTTTTAATAATTATCTGCATTGGCGAAATTCCCGGTGTCAATCACAGCGTACAGTTCCGAGGATGATTTTTATAACTTCCCTTCCTTCGAAGTCTATCCTCAAATGTAGTCGAACTAATAATGCCCTTTCTCAAGTTTTTAATGCCGAACACAAGCAAAAGAGACATTGTATATGAAGGAATTTGTCTTCCCGAGTATGTGACAGACCTCTGTGCATGAAATTTATGCAGAGGGCGGAAATATCGAGAAAGGAATTACAGCTGAGGCGACAGGCTAAAATTTAATATCGTAGTGGCTTGGTTGAAGGAAAGAAATATTTTTAAACCCAAACCGAAGAATCTTAATATTCATAGTATTAAGAATAAATGTATTAAAAAAAGAGAGAATATTTCATAATAATGAACGGTAAAGCAGCGAATTTCATCATTAACTTACGCATATTTACGCATATAAAGAAGCATGAAATTTTGTAACATATTTGAGCCCGCATTTTTTATTATATATTTTATCTCCGATTAATTTTGTTACGGCTCAAAACGGGCATTTTGTCAAGTAATCCTCAAATAGGTTAGAGTTAGTCGCGGCACATCTCCTTTAAGTACATCAGCACCCAACATCCACGAACTCCTAGAAATGAAATCACTTGTGATAGGGAAAGTGTGTATACATAAACTTTATGCGTTAACTAAGCATATATTGCTCGCGGAAATCATGCAAATAACCTAAATCAATGAAAATACTACAATAGTTTCCTACAGCCCCAAAAATATTTAGTAATTTCAACTTAATGACGTGTTCTAACAGGGAAAATAATTGAAATAATTGAATTCAGATCTTCTGCCTGTTCGCATGGAAGGTCAGTGGACTCCTGCAACACAGAAAGGCACGTGATCGATATCACTCTAGTGCATACGTACTATTTCAACCTTGCGGAGTCTTCGCATCCAGTTACCCTTTTTATTTTCAGGGTATGGTCAGGGCGGTGCCCTTTTCTTATATCCATCATGCTATACCCATCCCAAATATGTCATAACTTTTTGTCGGACCAAAAATTTATATACATATAATTATTCATTTTTTTTTTAAGAGATGTTTTTTGGAAAAAATCCATTTTCAAGAATCATTTGTTATAATTTGTAATCCTTCCTCCAATCTATGTGTTCAGAGATGTTTTAATGTTTTTTTTCCACATTTTCGAAGTGGTATAGATAGAAATATCCTTTTTTGCAATAGTTGGTCCACATTGTAAGGTTAACACTCTATTTTCATCGTTTAAATATTTAAACCAGTTTCTTATTTTTCATTCCCTTAAACGCATGGCTTCCTTCTTGAGCTACCTTAAGGTACTTATGACTCGATAGTTAACCAAGATCTCAAAATATAATCGAAATCATTCCTCGAAGTGAATCAGAGACCTTCCTCTTATGTATTAACTCTTTTATTCTATTTTTCGATCGTTCTTTGCGATGAGTTATTTTTTCTAAACAAGAAGTATATTTTGATCATTATAATGATATCATATCACAACTAACTTCAGTTATTTTCCAAGGCACAAAAGAAACTAAACTAATTTCAGAGGGAAGCAAAAAAAATACTGTAATATGTTTTTAAGATTTTCTAAAGTTTAACTGCAAGGTATACTTTACATTGTTTATCGGAGATGTAATTGTGTTGCCCGTTCCGAAATGATACTGAGATAATTTGTCTTCCACCAATATATACCAAAAATCTGAACCAATATCATATTGATTTTAAAGAAATAATATAGGATATGTACATTTGAATGTTCAAAAAGATGTTCTGTCGAAATTGGAGTCCCATATTCAAAGGGGATCAAAACATCCTATTTACGGAAGCAATAAATTGATAGGGGATATTTAGAAATACATTTTTTTCGTAAATACTCTTTCGTAACAGTTTCACAAGGGCATTCTCGATTACAACAGAGTGCAAGTGTACTTGGGGCGGCCGAGGTCAGGAACGGCAATCCCACACTGGAGGCAAGCGGATGCATTCTTGGGAAATGATTTGCAGGAGCTTTAGTTTATAGTCTTCCGCGTTTGCATACATTCACAACAATCTTGTGAAAGCGATAGATGAATGTTATTTCACAGTTAATTCACCAAATAACTCACCTTGTTTAGG
Organism: Ladona fulva; assembly: GCA_000376725.2. NCBI lineage: Eukaryota > Metazoa > Arthropoda > Insecta > Odonata > Libellulidae > Ladona > Ladona fulva. The sequence continues at coordinate 656,849 of KZ308282.1, read as the reverse complement.
TTTATTCAGACACTAGGGCTTCAGAATGTGAGTATTAAATTCCTGGAAATCTTGGAGTGCTAACAGAACGTTTAATTTGGTTCTCACTCTCAGAATGCGTCACATGGAGCTTATATGCTTGAGTTCGCTGATAAAGGCCATTTAGAAAATTTATCGTCAGCAATTCCACGTTTGAAGGCTCCCAAAGAAAGTTATAAAATCCAAAAATAATAGTTTTTTTCTTAAATTTCGTAAATCTCGAGGATTTAATTTCCATGGAAACAGCTCAGAGGAAACATTAAAGCTGAGTTACCGAATACCCGAGATCAAGTCATACGCACTATTTTTTAGACGTAAAATTTTACTGCTCTTAATTTTTATGCTATACAAATAGTTTATTAACATATGAGTAGAAGTTTTATTAAAAAATGCTGAGAAATTTTTCCTCATATCGGGCTCGAAGATAATATTTCTCGGAATAATTGAACTTACAACAAATTATACCAACGGGGATACAGATGCACCCAATTTTTTTTATTTTTGTTGGTAATTTTTGTTTTGTTTTGGTTAAAATATTATAACCTAGCCATCGAGCCAAGCAATGATTTTTACTTCGCTTTATAGTAAAATCAGAATTATTTTACGATTGAATTTCTCATGCGTGGCGCAAATCTATTTCCTTGGTAACTTATGTAACATTTAAATCTTAAACGGCACGATAAAGGTTGAGTCAGGGAAAAGTCTTGCTTATTCAAATATCGAATGATTGTCTTGAGTTTCCTATTAGCAGGTGTTACGGAATTCTGCTTCCGACGATATTCCCCGTGTTTATCCTTACTGAAGCGCAGTTTTCCCTAATCCATATTACTACTACCCAATAATAGTTCTGGAATAGGCAAATGAAATAGAAAAATGGAACAGGCAAATTAACTCATAACTTAGAGGAGAGAGAGCACTTGAAGCAAAGATTGCTTCAAAGGCTTACAATTTAAATGAAATTCCACATTAATTATTGAAATGTTGTTATTCTTTTGTTATCCGGTTATTTTTAAGTAGTATAGGGAAGGTAGCAAATAAGAAGAGTATCTCTCTAACGACGAAGTTTATGTCTGATTACTATGCGAAATTTCTAGTTTTTGATGATGGATGTTTTAAAATAGCCTGACGCTCCAATCAAAGGAAATCTCATCACCTCTCCATTCTAACGTTTATGCAAATTGATGGAAACAGGAGAGAAGCTTGGAACAGGAGAATTTCAAGCTCCTTTATTGTCAGTAAAATAACTTCCGTAAAATTAAATGAAAATGACAATAAAAGGTAATTAGTGGAAAGAAATCACAGTGGAAAATACGCGAACAAATAAACCATTCGTGATGCCAATGTCACATTGGCCCTATTTGTTTCCAGGTAAATCGATAACAGCAGAATGTGGGTCAGATACTGGAATTGATTTCGTACTAAATGATGTTCATTCCATGCAACTATGCCTTTAATCTTCAAACGAAACATTGGGGCACACATTCATATTTTCCATAGCAAAAGGGTTTCGTATTTTCTATCTCTTCCAGTGTAAGTCTACGATTCTTACTGTCATTACTTATTCTTCATTTCGCCATTATTCGCCGTATAATATGCGTTTATGCATGGCTTTTGCATATGTTTGCCATTGAACTCATCACTGACGGAAGGTAGATACTAATGACCTTTTGTGGAAGGTCAAAATCGGAGTAGACCTCTTCCTTTTTATAGGGGTCACAGTGCATGCGTAGAGAAAATCGACCCAAAGTCAGCCAGGGTGGTAATGATTTGTACGTCGCTGTTTGATTCCACATTGGGGCCCGGATTGCAGGATAGAAAGCTATCTGGTAAAATTGTGAACACTTATTTCTAAAAAAAGATAAAATAAAAAGTAGATTGTCCTTGGAAGGGGATTCATTCCAAGTAAAATATTTTCTTGAGATATTACTAGTCTTGTGATATACAGTAAAACCTCGGTCTGCGAGTAGCTTGGTTCGCTAGTGTTTTATAAGACGAGCAAACATTTTTAACAAATTTTGACTTGATATAGGTCTTACAGTACGAGCAATACATGAAGTACGTATACGCTGTTTGGTCTACCGATCGTCACGTGATCACCACTTCCCTAACAATCGTCATTACGTATATGAATATTTTTAGGTTTTGGAACGAATCATGATCATTGGAGTTTCCATTATTTCTTATAGGGAAATCGCTTTGATATACGAGTGCTTCAGCTTACGAGCACGTTCCTAGAACTATTAGTACTCGCAATCCAGTATGAGTGATTTGTATTTTCAAAAGTTAGAGCTGCATTCATTCTTGCATAATTCTAGAGGACATTTGAAAAAATCTACATGAAAACAATATTAGTTTCTATACTTTCTGCAAGGTGGTTGACTCTCTAAGTTGATTCTCTTAATTTCGTTTCCATCAATTCAAACTTAAAATCAGGTTTCGATAATTAAAGTAAATTTTTATCATTGAAATCAAATGACTGTAAAAACTTAATTGTTCGTTTGGATGGAATATTTAACTACTAGAGTCAACATAGTTATCCTAGGAGTTTTGCATTGATCCTTTTTATAGGGGTCAGAGTGCATGCGTAGAGAAAATCGACCCAAAGTCACGAATTAAATGTTTTCTTAATGACATTTTTCTTCTTTTTTTTAGAGTTCAGAATCGAAACCTCTGGAAAATTGAACCGTAAAAATGTTCAAGCTGTTTATGTTAATACAGTTCTAAAAATCTTAAAACATAGTTTCCTATTACTTTGAATCGAAACCTCTGGAAAATTGAAGCGTAAAAATGTTCAAGCTGTTTATGTTAATACAGTTCTAAAAATCTTAAAACATAGTTTCCTATTACTTTGATTCTTAGCGTTGGGAGAAATACTTTCGTTAACACTACAGTAAAAGAGCGAAATGAATTACCTGAAGACATTCGAATTATAATTCGTTGCTAACTAAGAACGCTTAGGCACTTGAACGAGAGATTTAAATATCTTGTTAATATGTACTTATTTCTTTCATCTCTCCAGTTTATTGCTGGTCTACTAAATCTAATTTTCCCATTCAAGATCGTAAATGTAATAATAGTTGAAGTGTCACTATATAATATAATTATCTGATTATTATTTCTTACTTTAATTTGTGATCTAGCTGGCTGCACACCCATTTAGTAATTTAGGGTAATGGTGTCTTGTATTGGCTCTGGATTGTTGCGAAGAATTGTTACCTGTGCCAGAATGTGTAACGCTGACGTTGAAACCAAAATATTGGCCCAATTGAGTTGTAAATCATGATAAATAAATAAAACTTTCCTCAGCGCACTCTTAACTTCTATCTTATGTATCTTCTTTACACATTGTAAAGTTCTTAGACTTCTTTCCATTTCTTTCTTTACTCGAACAATTCCTTCACTTTTGAAAAACGTTATTCTTTTCCGGTAATTTTTTCACCTACTAAACATATCCTAACAAATAATATCGTGTTTAAAGTTTAAAAAAAAATTAGTCGCTGAAAAATGATAAGCTTTTCATTGGTTTTCACTAAAAGCGCTGTTTTTTAGCCGCAAAAATAAGAATTCTTAAAAAAATTGTATTATGTTTTCATTAATTTGTTATATATTTCATCTTAATCTGCGAAGGTCAACTTGTGATGGTGATTTCATCTGAACGTTGAACTCGTATAAAGATTCGGTTCAAGGCTGAACTTATTTGCACAGCATAAGGAAAACAGAAGCGGTTCTACACCCTCATATGTGGTGGTTCAGATTGGAAAAGTTGGACGGAATTGCTTCGAACTTTCGAGAGCGGTTTTGCGGGTTTCGTCCTTCAGTGAAAGGGAAGTGACTGGGACGTAGCGTCAGCTGTTTACAAGCGCTGCTGATGCCCTTTTCTAATTGCCGGCCTCTATAAGTTCAATTCGCCTAGAACAGAACTTCCCGCGGGAAAGATTCTGAGAAAATAGAGATTTCCAGTTCGGTAAGAATTCAAATCCCGTAAATTTATAAATAACAGGAAAAACCAATTTTTCTAACGGACTTGAGGTAGAACTCGTCGCGTTCAACGATGATTAGAGGGGCCGACACATTACGATGCTGTCAAACCACCTGTCGCACTTTTCCGATTACTTCTTAAGGTATTATTTATTAAATGCATATTAAATTCGAGTATGCAATAGTGAAAATTAATGTGAGTAGGCCGAGAAATAGTTTTCCAAGATATTCTTTCCAAAACGTCAGTGCTGTGTTACGTTGCTGTTAAATTCCCAACCGACCTTTCTTCTCGCAGAAGTTGATAAGGATGGAATTGTTTGCATTATAAAACAGTAATTACTTCTGCTGAAATTAACACATAGTTTGAACTGAAGATTTTCAGAATGGGTTCCCATGCACGCAAAGGTGGTTTCCTGCATGATAGAGCTCACGCGGCCGTTTCGCCAAAGGTTATTCATCATCTAAGGGAGCGACCAAGGACATAGTCATTTTCCTTAAGGCAACGTTTATTTTCATTTGCTTCAAAAATGTTTGTTGGCAAAAGAATATAGTTAACTGATTTTTGTTTCACTCCGGTAACTAACTAGCGTTCTATATTTGGAGTAATACACCTCTTTAGTTTGAAAGACTAATTTCGTATTTTTATAGACTAACTTGAAACGAAAGAACCGATTTATGATACCCTGAGTGGGAGTAGTGCTACGTAGAGAATTCCTTTGCCTTGATTGCTCGTCTTAATAAAGGGGCTCGGAGGTTATGGGCGACCCCCCAACGAAGCGGGCCAACATATGGAGAGGCACTCTGCTTCGGTAGGTTTCAGTTAGATTTTAAAGTGAACCCCAGGACCAACGGGGCTAATAGATATACCGTACCTCTTCAATACATCTCACGATAATGGACACCAAGATAGAAATAGGGATAATTTTATGTTTTTTCGGTGGTAATTTGGCTAGAAAAAATATTTGACAATAAGCTTTCATTAAAATCAAAGTGTCAATAAATTGGTTTTTCCAAATATTGCGAATACTTGTGATTCAACTAAAAGAAATAAATACACCTATTGAAGCCGAAGTTCATTCCAGAGGCATAATTATACTATATGAAAGTACTTAATGTTTTAAATTTAACAGTACTCAGTCACATTGCTGGTCGTCGACTTTTAACTTTAAATTATAATTCCATAGACTATTTAGTTAAAAATTAAATTATTCACCCGAGGTTTTGGAATTAAAATGTTCTATGGACATAATGAAATATTTCCATGTAAAGGAAGGAAAGCAACTCAGCGGCTAGCGACTATGAAACCATGCGATTTAAAGGTATCAGTGTTGAAGCAAAACTATTGTGATTTAACTTTGAAAGAAAATATAGAAATCGATTTTTAACTGGGTGATTTTTACCATCATTTATCATAAAGTATTATTTCATTCTACTATATAGTAAATTTTGAATTGATATGTACATCAGATAGTATTAAAAATGTTTACGTTACTGAACTAAAATAATATAAGCCCAGTAAAGTTTGTATAACGTCGTTCCTATCCCGAATAATTTGGTGAACACTAAGAGGGTGAAAGTTTTCCTCATCTTTTCGCTTCATTTTCTGTTATAAATATCTTCCAACGTTGGGAATGACGAGAGAAAACCATTTATTTTTCAAACATTTTCAAGCCATCCCCCACTAACTGCCATTGATAAAAATTATAATTGATCGCGACGAAATCAAGTTATTAGAAGCTAGGTAAGTAACAAATAACCGTCGCCGTTACAATATTTAATTAATATTAAAATATAATATAACATAATTCCGCAATTTTTCATCAATTCGCAGAATGCAGCCCTAATGCATTTTTAGGGAAATAAAATTGGCAGCTGGTAAAATTGTTCCTGCAGCAAACGGCTGCTGCAACTCAGAGTAATTTTATCTGAGGCGGCGATGGCTCCCGCTTTGGAAAACTCCATAGGAGTGTTAGGCCACATACCCACTTCTTTTATGAAGTGGCCGCGCTGTAGTACAGGTGTACTGTGCACAAAGAGTCTTCAATAGGTCATTACGTTAATTATTGGGCACTCCTTATCACTGAGATCGGTAATAAATAAAATTAACAAACGTAGAACGAACATACATATTTATCTATGGAATATTTAGTTTCATTTGATCTCGGCTTTTCATTCCTTGCTATTCTTGCCCTCTGCTCATCATCATCTTAGTAATGATAGCTCAGTTATGTGGGAATTCAACGATTCAAAGAATTAATTGTAACAACAGGTTCCAATATATTTCGCTAGTTTAAGTATTATGAATTCTCTTTACCAGATTAACAATTTAAATGAAAAACCTTCTATCTGGTGTCTCCCATTTCAACATCCTTAAATATAGGAAACGGGTAAGGGTGATCTAGCGCAAAATAGTGCGCACCCAGGAAGAATCCCAAGAAAGAATGGACTTGAAAAATGTCTGACGGGACCCGTCTGAAGTTCCCGGTACCGTCAGACTTTTTTCAAGTTTATCCTTAATTTTACTATTCTCCTAAACACCTGTCATAGATTTTAATTGAAAAAATTTAAGAATAAATGTTAACAATTATTTACTTCATGGGAAATATAACATAACAGGTAGATAACTTTTGTGGTATATTATACGTACTCAGGTTTTGGGAGAAATCATCACTGTAAGATGAGATGCCTCGAAGATTTGTCCTAGGCGTAAAATATTTAATTTGCAAAAAATGATACAATCCAGTATCGATTAAGTAATTTTCGGTATTTTTATTACTCTTATTGGCTTCTAAAACAATAAGAATTCCGCTAATTGCTTTTCACATCGACATTATGGCTGCTTAGAAAATGGGATTGATAACACATTGTTCCTCTTGGAGAAATTGATAGAGTAGCATAGAATACCCTGGAAAATTTTGTATCTTTAGAGTAAATAGTTTATATTGAAATTTTGATCGATTTTATAGTACCTAGAACTAAAAATTTAATTAACTAATTTTAAAACGTGACGAGAGGCAACTTCAAAAGTATGCTGCTAACCGGAATACGAGGCCGAAAATATGACAGAATTCATTTATTTTATAGAAGTAATATCTTTAAAAAGAGACATTGCTTTCATATCTTCAAGGACGGATGAACAGCGCGGTCCCTACAACTATTATGAGCAGCCATTCACGCGCCGAGGCCCTTCCAATATATAGTACGGCTTTTCACCGCATAGGTGTCTCTATCTGTAGGTTTGTTGTCACAGGCGGATAACAGCAATGAATCAATCTAAAGAGCAAATTTACTTGAAAATATCATCTTCTTACCATGAAAAATTGTTTTAGTCTAAGAATACTACAAATATCAACAGCATTTATCACTAGTGCACATTTTTCTTGAATAACGTGATTAACTCCTCGCTACTCCCGCAGAGCTTCAACTTCGGCCTATAAATACTGGCTATTATCATTCTCATCACGTGTTCTCCTCAATACCCACTGGCGGGATGACTAACTGAGTACTTGTTACTCTTTCATCCCGAGGAAAGTCCTCGGATTCCCGGTAGAGAGTACCGCGGTGCAAGCGCCGTTAGCACCACGCGCGATCGCACTCGGGAGGAAGATCTTCATCTGACCGTGGCGATCGGTTGTGGATGTGTTGGTCAAAGCAAAGTGATGTGGGTCTACAAATGTGGAACAGAACGAGGCTTAATCTGAAGAGAACTTTTTTGTATTTTCGTGGCGCCTTTTCGTGGTTCCTTTTATATTGTTCCTTTTATATTGTTCCTTTTATATTGTTCCTTTTATATTGTTCCTTTTATATTGTTCCTTTTAAATTAAGATGAATAATTAGTAAACGAAGTAATTCGGAATTGATGTTATTACGGGTAATATTCGTCGTAGCGAAGCGTCTGTAGCAAATCTTCCTATACTGGATTCCACATTTAGTTGACAGTATTGCGCTTATGGCGAACGCTCTTGCCAAGATAACTCACTGCGTGGTGGTGGTAGGTGCGACGGTGCGCCGAGGAGCCAATTGTGCTGTTGGCACTTTATTGGCGGTGATGCGAGTGGCATTAAGGTGAAACGGGGTAAAGGGTAGGACAGTGCTGTTTAGGATGGGAGTAAAGGTGGTAGGAGTTATTGAGGGTTGTCAGCAAGGTGAAATTGCTTGTTGGTTTTGATGTTGCTTATGGCATTAGCGGCTGCCTGATTACAGCGACAAATTTAATTGTATTCCTTGCGGTACCCCACTGTGCCAAATTTAAAAATTATGTTTTGGGTCAGATAAGTAAATTGCGAGCGTTTTAATGCTCATATAAATACGAGTATAGGTTTTTACTTGCATTGTTTGAATGATTAATTACACACGTACATGGATAAAAACTGGTATTATGTGAATGCTGATTTGTGAGCTAATTATAGTTAAAAATTGTGAATGGCATGCATACGAATATTTCAATTATTACCCATCATTAAACCCAGAAGATTGGGGAAATGTATGGCTACCTATGGAACAACATGGCGTCATTGATAAGTAGGCGATTACAGGTGACGAGCGACTTGTTTATTTTACTTCAAACTAATGACAGAATAGAGCGAGGTAATCTTTAGATAATGCATACATTATTGATAAATAATGAATACTGTAATTTACTCTTCGCGACTTATTTTCTTTTATAGTTCAACGCCAGCAGTCCTCTCGCACAATCTATATTAGTTTTGTCCAGACATTTGGAAACACATCCTATAGACAACGACACAAGCGGTTAATTTCTATTATTCTTTGGCGGAAATCACGTTACATAATCCAAAATTACATTTCTTGGCAGAGCTAGTGAGACTGCTATCAAATTGCTCATTTATGCCGTTCAGAAATGAAGAGTTCACATTCTAAGGTAGTTTAAGTTGTACTTTTCTTGGTCTCTCGGAATTTACCAATCTTCGAAGCGACTTCTCCCGGAATTTACTCTTAGAAGTTATTCTTCATTAGTTATTATTCTTATTGCTTATTCATTTATAATTTAATTGATTACTTCTACGTCATAATCCATAAAAAATCGCATTAATTTGTTCCTCGGTTACTCCTCTTTATGAATATTAAGTGTGAACATACTCATCTTCTGTTGTGAGGAACTGTCTTCATCACACAATGCCGCTGTATCTCTGTAGTGTACTGCCATTAGTATTTTGCGCACGTGGATTGTGACTGCGTACGAGAGACTACACGTGTAACATCGCAATCCTATGTGGTCAGTCGCTCGTCTCCTGTAGTCGGTCGCTGAAGATCGCTTGCAGTGGATGCCGTTCGCATACTTTCTGTGCATTGGGACGAGTCTCGTCAATCGGACGACTACGCCCGTCTTGTGAGTCGCGCGTTTGATTAATTATTTACCTTAGTTACCGTAGAAAAGACAGAAGAGAGCTTGTAAAAGGACAATTTGCCACAGCAGCCACATCGCCTCGAGATTCGTTTAACCGCGTGTATTATTTACTTTATCGATGAATATAAATCCATTGCGGAATCTAAGCGCCTATTAGCCAACAATGAACTGCCTTCCTCCAACCCAACTGAAGCATAGATCCCTTCATTTTAAAATTAACGCCATGATCACATTATCATTATCTATTTGTAGATAATGTTTATAGATTCTCAACAAAAGCATGCATGAAGCTGAAAGAACAACCTCAAATATTCTATGTGTATCAGTAGTAATTTAATTCCTTAAATATTTAATAAATACATTAAAAAATTAAATTAGTGATAGCGAAATAGAGTTTGTTATGACGTTTTTCTACAGATACGAGGAACTAACACGGCAAATACTAACAGGGTGGAAGTCTTCTTCATCTTCTTCTCTGATTTTCTAATATACGTGTATATCCATTCCGATGCTGGGAATGATGAGAGTGAACTAGTGGTTTCCAAACTTATTCAACAAATTTAATGTTACGCTTTAAATATAGTACATGACTTGAAAATACACATTTTTAACTCCAAAATTGTATACATCCGTCTGTTAATCTAAATCTCAATAAACTCTGTCAGTCAACTTGAATTTTAAGGGATCTGCTGGCTTATGAAGAAGTACACTTGAAAACATCATGTCTCCATAGTTATAATCAATGTGAAAATGCCGCACCATCTGGAAGGAAACAAGAGGAACATATGAATTATCGTACGTCGATTATTCACATTCATGAAATAGAAAATTTAATTAATAAAGTTTAGTAACATTTTACACTAAAGGAAATATAATATAAGAATTACAATTTGTTTAAGTTTGAGCTGTAATACGTAACCACATTGGTTTCAGGAGAAACAATCATAGTAAAGCCCCATTGGATGGTGTAGACAGAGATTAAACCTCTATCGTTAGGTTTGAAGGGGGCTTAAGATGAGCTGGTGCAAGATAATATTTTATCATAGCATAAGACAACCAATTTGCTTGAATTAGATGATCGATAAGGTAATTGGCGTTACATTCTTTCCTTTCTTACTGAGTAGCTGACCGTCAAAAAATCACGTTTTCCGCCAATACTTCATGAAACAAATAATATACACAGCTGAAGAAATAGTTTTGATAATACATTGGTACTTCAGAACAACAATTCTTAAACCAGAGCCCGCGGACCGCTGGAGGTCCTCGAAATAATTCGAAGAGGTACGTGAATACGTTTGTCTTAATTAATATAATTTTCAATCTCGTTATTCCCGTAATTTTGCTATATTTGCCTGCTGATTTCATTGATTAAAAAATGTTCATAAAAACATATCGTAACTAACTGTATCTACTTCATAGTATATGAAACATTTACAAAAACGCATTATAAATGCGAAAGAATAAAATTTTGGGGGTCCAAAAGAACGACAAAATGAGCAAAAGGGGTCCTCAGAATTCTTCAATTTAGGAAACACTGCTTTAGAAGAAGCTGATTTTGTAGGCAGAAAGATAGTACAGGCAAGTTGCAAAAAATAATTTTTATCTTATGAGTAAATCATCGATAAAAAATATTATATTTTTCTACGTAAATGTCCAACTAACTAAATAAAAAAAGAACGTAGGCTAAAGGTCAGCACTGCAGAAACCATCGCTGCCGGAACCAGGAAAGACCATACTGGGCCCTAATATATAATAAGCCTAGTTTTAATAATAGGTGATTACAATGATTACAACCGCCTTCCACAAAAACAAGCTGCTAGCTCGGAAACAGATTTCCAAACTTTGGAGTAAGAATTATCCATTATATAAGAAGATGAGAAATTATCCATTCATTATATTCACATCATCGGGAGAAAAAAAGGAATTTTATTTGCTTGCTATTAACGTTAAGCCATGATAGACTTCAAGATTATCTAATCCCTACCGTTTCCTATCCAAAATTACTTAGAAGAATAAGCGTAACACACTAACTTACGATCTTCTGCGTCAAAAAGAAGATAATGGAGAATGTGTAGCTCAAACCAAATGTGTCGAAGTGATATTGACATCTTCAAAAATTTTTTACCACCGGACTAGTAATCCAACTGTAACGTATGTGTGAAATAAAATAAGCAGCCATTCCCGCGCCGAGTACCCTTCAATAGTACGCCTTCTTACTGCATAGATGTCTCTATCTGTTTTCTGTTACGGGTGAATAATAGCAGTAGTTCAGTCTAAAGAGCAGAATTACACGAAAATATTATTTTCTCACTAGGATTGGTCTTCAGTCAAGGAATGCTTCAGATAACAGCAGCTTATGTCTCTAATTAATTTTTTTCTGGAATAACGCAATTTTAGCTCGGGCAATATAGCTGAAAATATTACAGTCACGTGTTCTCATCGATATCCACGGGTGGGATAACTAATTGAGTACAAGTTACTCTTCCATCCCGAGGAAAGTCCTCGGATTCCCGGTAGAGTAGCTACCGCCGATGGCACCACGCGTGGCCACGTGCGGTCGTCTGGAGGAAGATCTCGGTCTAACCGTGATGGTCGGTTGAGGATGTGTTGGTCAAAGCAGAGTGATGAGATGAAACGGAACAGAACGAGGCTTAATCCGGAGATAACTTTTGAGTATATTCATACCTCTTGCTCTAATGTCCTTTTTCATCAAGTAAAGTCGGATTTCTACTAATAGGGGAAATAATTCGGAAATGATGTCCGGATATTATTTCAAGAGACAGAGATTAAAATGAAGACTTTTGCCGAGAAGACGAACTGATTCCAAATAATCTGGCATTGAATGCTTAAATCTTTTTTAACTTGAAAGTTGGGAAATAGTTCAAAACTGTGTCATTTCAGGTCAACGACCTTCAACCCCAGTCCCCAGCAGGGAAAGCAGCCTTTTAGATTTTTTTATGCGCGGGAGACTCCTTTTGATTCATTTAAAGCGTGGTTGGGAAGAAATGCATCGAAACTTCTTCTGATGAAGAGGCACCGCTAAAGTAATTCTCTCCTTTATACTATGGAGATTTAGCCAATGTCCCAATTGTCATAAATAAAACTGATCGAGGGTCGATAAGCAGCATATAGCGTAATAGCTATGTAGAAAATTACTTATTGTATATGGCGGTAGCTCAGCCATATATACGTGGGGGGTTCGAGACAGTTGAGAGAACGAAAAAATAACTACCTACTAACTAACTAACTACCTTTCAGGTGCTGGGAAAATCATGCACGCTAGATATTACTAGAGATATTCAATTCCCTTCAAGAACATTCACTGAGTAGAAAAGGAGGAGAGTTACTCGGTCATGTAGCAAAATAACTGATCTTTCTTAAAGAACTTAACTCTCTTGGTTGGGGACTTTAACCCTGGAACCCGCTCTCTTTCGCTGCGCCGATATAAGATAAAATTACCAACTTACTAATGTATGATTTGTACGTATTTGAAAGTGTTTCGCTCTAGCCACCTGCAGACTATTCTGAGGCACACTATTCCTCATTTTCACACATGGTTGTCGTTTCTAGCTGACTCAGCATTAATCTTACCTTAGTAATCAATACTGCAAATTCCAGTTCGGCGAATCTCTTTCCTACACACATTCTTGGACCAAATCCAAAAGGCAAATATGTGAATGGATTCATCTTGAAATCCTTCACTTTGTCATAGTCCTCTGCAGAGCCGACGGAACCGTCTGTGCCCGGTCGACTCTTCAACCATCTCTCCGGAATGAATTGGGACGGCAATGGATTGTATTCTTCCGTATTACTGAGGGAAAGATGTGGCATGATGACGTTCGTCTAGAAAATCAATTTATTTTTATCTTTGATGAAGAGGGTCTGCTTATTGAGTTTTGCATATTTTACTGTTACAGAAGAAAGAATAGAAATTTGAAAGGCATAAAAATTGCCATCAATAGCAACAATGCAAGTCTAAATGCACTTTGGCACTCCTGTTGCTCAACTTGTGATTTTTCCTTATTCTACATTCATTTTGGTTGGTTATATATTGATAGGTTATTTGGTTACTCTATAGTGATAGGCTACTTTATAGATTATGGTTATGCGTACAACAAATAATATTTGTTTATGAACAAACCTCCTCGGTGGGAGCCTACGTGCGAAATGACCTAAGCGGTCGAGGCACTTTTAACAATACTACTACTACTTACCCCTTTAGGAATGCGATAATTTCCTATCACTGTATCTTTTACTGCTCCCCTCATGATGATAGGTACGATTCCAGAAATTCTGAAAAATATAGTTCATTAATTGCAGTTACCTCAAACCGATTCTCGATCATTATGAAATAAGTTTTTGAAGAGAATCATGAGATATTTTTAATGTTGAATTTTGTGAACAAAAATCTCGAATAATTTATCTTATGATTACAATTGTAAATAAAAAAAATATCCATTTGGTGCATTATAGGATACCTTCTAAGTAGTGTAGCTGAATATAAAATTTAGAAAAGCACCTCATACTTACTGAAAAAATACCACAAAAACAGCAACTCTGTTACTCTGGTACTCCGGTATTATAATGTTCTTTTAAGTGGACTTTAACTTTTGTTCACTTTAGGGTCCTGAATTATAATGCTTCATTAAAGTTAAAGTGAAGGCTATAGCTAATCTCCTGGTTATAAAATGTTTTAGCATGGATATTAAATACAATCTTCAGTTTAACTGCAATAAAAATTATAATACCGGGCACTGAAATGAACATTAGTTAAAGTCCATTTTAAGTATACAGTATTATAGCGGGCCAAAGTCTTATCTTTGTGCCTACAAACCTCATGCTTTCTTTCATGCAGGCCTTTAAGTATTTCATTTCATCGATCATTTCCATGGTGATGTCATCGTTTCGATCGCGTAGGAACTTTCTTATTTCATCAAATAGGTACTCCTGCTTATCTTGATTTTTAGCAAGGTGGTACATCAAACTCGCAGAGGTTAATGATGTCTGCATAAAAATGATAGAGCATAATGAGAATTGTTATTTTCATTTTTGATATACAAATCATACATCCGGAATAATTTTAACCGTTTGGCTTTTGAACGTCGCCTGTTGCTTGCAAGAGGCAAAAGGGAGTGTGGTATGAATATCTTCACTTCAGGGTGTGAACACATTTTATAATTTTGTAATTATTCATTTTTAAACGTTTTTATAAAATATCACAGATTTCAACTGGCCATAATTAAGAAAACGTGTAAAATTTAGGGATAATTTATAAGAAATTTTATACTATGAATGTTTTTCAATATACCAGTAAAATAATTTTCACGTCATATAATATCATGATGTAATATTAATTGGCATATTAACATAAACAATGTTAAATTCCTTTTATTTACTTCCTATTCTTTTCTTAATTTTTGCAAAGCTCCCAACAAATAATAATCCGAAACATAAAGAGCTAGTCTCCATAAACTAATAGTTTTGTACACTCCAGAAAATAAATTATGATGCATAAAATGCTTCAAATATTTATCATAGTGTCATTAATATTCTTATATCCTAAAAATCGCTAAAAAATCGAATATTAGTCATTTTTGATTGACTGTTTATCATGGCTGTTGTAATGGGCTGGTAGATTTTTAGGTATCATAACAGCCAGTCTAAAAAACGCTGCTTCCGGAAAAATGTTTATGTTTCGTTAAGATGCGCTAAGTTTCAGAGCGTCGCCATGTTAACTATTCACCCCGAGGATGAGTATCTGCATCTACACATACATGTATGAGTATTAACGCCTACACATGTATGCAGACGTAGATATTCATAGGTGGAGGTTTAAAGTGATTTTGGCGAAATTGGTGAAAATTAGAATATGGGCACCGTATTAACCACAGGTAAAGATAAATAGAGCGCTTGTCCTGGCTGCTCAGTCGGGAATATCTGTCGCCAACACGGAAGCCGTATTGCCTTACCATTTTCCACGAAAATTCAAAAGTGATTGTGCTGTCGAACATGGAATTTTTGGTGGAAATGTGCATTTACGTAGCAAATAACGTCGGAAAATTATACGAAGGTAATTTTATGTCAACGTATTAATAACTAATTTTAATTTAGTGTTTTTGTGTGGAATTATGCCAGCCTAAAACTCGAGAAGAAGATATAGCATTACTTAACATTTTTGCTACATGTCATTAACAGCATCTGAGTACATTGTTGATGCATTGGCTACATTGCATCCACCAAATCTTTTCGGATCATGGCCAAGACATTATTAAAAACAATTTATAGGAAATACTATAAACGTTCGTATTATTGCCTGGGAGGTAATATGTTACGCAAAAATAAATTAGAAGTAGGTACGTAGTATACGTAAAAGGTTTCCGCAAGAGTTGTTAATAGCTAATTTCGATAAGGACTTTCATTCGAATTGGTCTCCATTTCCTGCCGTTTGCAATACGTTAAACCTTTGTGAGAATTTGTACACTTTGTCACTTTCGAAGGCCTTGATATCATTCCCGAAACAGAGTTTTTTTTATTTTTGTAAATCTCGGAAGATGAGCATGAGTAAATCGGCCCTGAATTACCCAATGGCAATAGCTTTCCATCACAGAATTTAGACTAGACAAATTGACGATTGCAATATACCTTCACGAAATTTACTTCCATCTAACTTAACTCTTTGTTCAACTTCCTAGGCCCACTGATGATTGGAATATTTCACTTTTTAGGCCTTAGATTTTTACAGATTCAAACTTTAGGATTTAATTTTGCTTATTAATAGTTTATTTTAGTTAGGACTATTAAGTAGTGGTCTGGTTTTGCATGAAATAAGTACCAAAAATAAGTTATACATTTTTAGTTTGAGAAAACATAATTTAAGTGTATTTGATATTATAAGCAGTATATTGGTTTTTATAGTCAATTTACGAGATATTTAAAAAATAAATGTGTCACGATTAGGAAGAAACTTCTCTTAAGCAATTTTAGAAACTGACTGATTGGAGATTATCAATTAAAACCGAAAAGTTTTTATATGAGATTCTTTTTACATATTAACAACTACAAATAATAAAAGGTTTTTATCTGTGCTGCATAACTTGTCCCTGTCGCAGCATTCCTCAGCTTCAAACTTCAAGTGTATTGAGCATGCCTAGGTTTTAGAGGGAATCAAATTCTCTATCCTCAGCCTCTCAACCCTCTCCCTCACTCATCTCTTCATCTACTGGAAAACCATAGAATTTACTTTTCTAACATTTACACATACACCCTGCATGTGCCTTTTAGTGTATGACAGAGTTAGTAATAAAGCTAATTGCATTTACTTCCATTCTTGCTTTTATGTAAAAATGGAATTTATTTTATATCTATAAATCTCTTAGATTTCTGTGGGAAAAGTATATATCTGTTTTACATGATGAATTTCCACAATATCACGGCCTCCTCTGTAGATTATA